>JACXGI010012949.1:0-14954 GCA_016801175.1 Esox masquinongy | reverse complement strand
GCAGTTGTGAACAACTCACCCTAGTGGTAGTTATTTTATCCTGTCGTGTCCAATTCTTCCGACTCTAGGACCCAGCTGTTTAACTTTTCAGGCCAGTTTTTCCACCTGACAAATACGTGTGTTTCTCCTTTAACTTTTTTCGTTTCAAAATCTCATCTACATGAAAAACTTTGTCTTTAGTTATCTTCACTTTTTGAAGCTCTTGTTCATAAAAGGTACCCTTGATAGACTCTCCATCATAATCACTCAGCTTATAAACAGGCGGTATACGCGGTACGCATTCCGTCACTAAAAATAATTAGTCAGAGTAACCTTGTTCATATTTCTTATCAAAAACACCTCTCAACTTTGAGACACGCACAATATCTTCTTTTTTGAATTTAAAAGCAATTGCTTTTTTTCACGAAGGGGAAACCAACCGTAAAGATTTTTAAAGACTTCAAGTGTGTTCTCTGATGTTCCTTGTAACGGTGTCATACGTATGCTCTTGTGATAACTGTTGTTATAACTTGTTACCAGGTCTTGAATCACGTCGACATAACGCCGTGTGTTATGAGCTGTAAAATATCGCCACATCCTTTCCTTCAAAGTCCTGTTATAACGTTCAGTAACGGAAGCTTTTAAATCTGAACCCGTAGCAAAATGGATAATATTGTGCTTGTTCATTAATTTTTTAAATGTATGATTAAAGAACTCCTTTCCAGAGTCCATTTGGACTTTCTTGGGAATTCCACTTTCTTTCAAAATAGATGCAAAGCCCTAGTCACTTCAGCACCGCTCTTATTTTTTAACACTCTCACAAAAGCTACTTTTGAGAAAATGTCTATTACCGTTAACATGTAGCGATTTCCATCCTTTTTATCAGCAAAAGCTTGCATATCACACAAGGACAGCCGGACAGCCAATCAGTTACAGGTCCGTCACTTATACTACTTCCTGTTTCTTGCGCAACAGCTCTCTGAAGTCGGTCCTTTCCCCCGAAAGACCCCGGGTGAGAGGGATTAAAATATATATTTTTCATTAGCTGCTCCATACTCCTAATTCTTGTTATTATGATTATTACAAAAGTATGCATCAGACACTTATAGAAAAGGTTGAGGAGAATTTATTCACAATATTAATCAAGAGTTTACATGCTTACAATATCAAGAGTTTAAAATCAGTTTACATGCTTACAATATCAATCAAGAGTTTAAAATCAGTTTTCTCGGTTACATAATAATTCATGACTTTGAATACTTTGATTACATTTACAGGCTTATGGCTCTGTATTTTTAAAACACACACATCAATTATATATGCATACAAACAAATTAGATGATTCACATTGCATGTCATCGGTGGTTCAAAGTAAATACGTAAAACTTTAGACAAATATTTTTCTAAAGGGCCATCTACTTCTAACGATATCAAGTGTAACCATTTTTGAGTCATACCGACACAATCCAAGATTTCCTCCATTCGTTGCACACGTTCAACATTAACAAAAGTTTGGGATGTGTAGAGTGAAGAATCATTTACTTTCCTTTAAATAATTTGCATCATAAGATCTGTAACATTTCTCAAAAGAAATTTTTGAGTTGTTCTCTCAAATAACCTACATAAACAGTTACCCATTATAGCAATTAAGGGTTTCAGGAAACAGCCTGACTGGGAGACAAATCTTCAGGTATGTTCTGCCAAAAAATAACGACTTCGTTTACCAGGCCCTGACGGTCTTTGTTCTTGCTCAGCAGCAAATCAGAGATCTTGTTCAGAGTCTTACTGATGTATGTTGACTCTTTCAGCTCGTTTAGAAAAACTTCTGAAATTCCATGGACTCTAGGTAATTCAACTCTAAGTCCCAAGGATTTCAGGGCTCTGGCCAATGCTGGTATGAAACGGTCAGTCCACAGTCGCTTGACGAGAGCGTCAAAATGGTTGATATAATAATACTTGGGGCAATCATAGAGACACTGATGCTGCCGCTGACTACCATGGCCTGTAAGACAACCGTTGCAGTTTTCTTTTTTGTGCTCCTCGATCACAATCTCTAAAAGTGTTACGATGGAAGCCTTGATGGTGTTCACAAAAATCAGACTCAGTCCCCCATCAAAAACATCCAAATCCGGGGGATAGGAAGGCAGGTCAGGTGATGGTGGTGGTGGCGGTGATGGTGGTGGGGAAGGCTGTTCATGTGGCGGGGTAGGAGGCAGCATAACCGGTGAGTAAGAAGGCGGACTGCTGCACTGTTCGTTCACACTTGTGGAACTTATATCCCATTCCTGGTCTCGGGTATCTTCATCAAGCAATGGTGTAAAAGACGGCCCGTAATAGGCAGATAGGAGAGAGGCCTTTTCCGAAGTTGTGATATAACGCGGGGTATAGGTACCCCTGCGGAGTCCTCTGGCATCAAGGAAGCCATGGTTCTTTGAAAAGGTCTACTTTAACCCTACCCTTTTATTGCTGCTTACATCCTTTGACAGAGGGCGTGGCTTTTTTAACCAATACATATAATTCCTGCTTTCATATACATCTTGGCTTTAACTGGATCGTGTTGTAACTATCGTCGCCAAAAATACATCTCCTAAGTTTAACAACGCTCTGCCATTGCTGACTTTGTGTGTATAGCTCATCAATTCTCCGATACATGTAATTTTCCAGATCACACCATACGTTAACAGGTATCCTTACCTCGGGTATATTATCTAAGTGTCCGTTGCTTATTTTCCTAGTGATGAAAGAAAGCTCAACAAAACCGGAAGGAAGTCCATTTTTCTTTCGAATTTTTACTGTGTGCTGTATTGTCTCTGTGGAGCTTGGTACACCTTACAATCGATCTCCAAACCAGTGTTGATAATGTAACCTTTCATGCTTGGCTTCATTTCATCACATACCACATGGCGTAATACTTCCCAGTCAGTGATTTGGTACTCCACGCCACAGGTGTCGTTGTATATTCATCTCCCATGGCTAAAATGTCCAACTTCAATTTAGAAGTAGGGTAATCAAACGCAAAGCCGATCATTTTTCCATCCGCCATGTCATGCTGATCCGTCAAATTCTTAAACGGAGGTATTTGAGTTCTATACACATTAAGAAAACGCTTCTTTGGCGCATCGTATATTTCTGGAACGTATCTTTTTTTCGTTCCTCCATTCTGCGGCCTAATTCGTAAGTCTGTGTTGTCACGGGTGTATCACTAAGCACAGACGCCATTTTGAGTCATATACAGAGTAAAAAAACGATTTCAACTACAAACCAGGAGAAGTCTAGCTCTTATTTATTGGTAACTCTCAGAGAATGAACCAAAGGTAACTGCTGCTCAACCCCCACCCTTGCATCTCAAGAAAACCTACACCCTCTCCTCCCAGAGAAGGAAGCCCCTGAAAAACAACTGCACAAATATTCCCTCCCCCCAGACCGTTCATACAATCTTTTACTCATAACCCTTTTTGACCTACCTCTCTCATACCACAGAATCACCTGCTCTACCCCTCCCTCTCTAACTGGACATGTAACAAATGCTACCAAACAAATGCTACCATCCGGTCATGAATCAAAAATCATTTTCATAGTCTCACACACATGCAGCTGCCAAAAGGTCAAAGCAATAAATCACTTCTGACAATCGGCGAATCCTATCTTCTTCTCTTGTTTTTTCAGAGCTCTCTCTTGTTTTTTCAGATTTGGTTTTGTTGTCACTCACCTGTCTCAATGTTTGCCATTCTTCAATTCAACCTCTTTCCAGGTTGGCCTGGAACCACTCCCTCTGTCCCCAATTCTGGCCATCAGTGTTCACGATGTTACACTGTGGGCCATGACTGCTGAGAACAGTACCGGGCAAAACATCCTCAAAGAAGCATGCCACTTATCCTTCTACTAATACCAAACATGCATCTGTGTATTCAAATATTCCATAACATTACTTGGATACTGCATACCACATTGTTTCCAACACCCCTGCATCTCAGTCCTTAGTTTTTATGCTGCAATAGTTTATGCCAGGGGGCAAGGGTCAGTCTGATTTCTGAGGTATCCTTTAGGAACTAAGGAATGCTCCTACTTTGTGACTTTGTGACCACTGCCAATGCAAAAAGGGTTCTATAAAATTAATTTGATGAACAGAAAACACCAGTGGATGAGTGTAACATCCAACATAAGGTCTGTATTCCAGTTATAAATCCTCTTGCTCTAATTTGTATTGAACACTGAGACAACTGTGCATGAATATTTATAGATGACAAAGGAGAACCTCTGTAGATTATGTAGATAATACTAAAATATATATTATACTAAACTACAGAAACTACAGCAAAATCAGTGTTCAATTTGAAATGAGTGCTGACAAATGTTTCAATTAGTAGGTGAACACAACTTACCTGGTATGGATTGGGTGGACAGCCTGGCAGAATTTCTGATGAAACTTGAGGACCAGCCTAACCGTCCACTACCAGTAAAATGTTTTATGTTCTAGTCCAGTTTTTGGGGTCATGATTTTTCCTTAGAATCTAACATCAGCAACATTGTCAGACTGTAACAGAACAACTAAAACTCCCCAGTCTTAAATAAAATCTATTAAACACTAGTACGTAGTGTGAACTGTTATTTACATTAGTGATTAAGTTAAGATCTTAATGTTGTTTACTCTATATCAGCTGAGTTGTATATAATTATAAACTGGGTTGTTCAAACACTAAATGTTGATGAGCAATAAGATCTGGTACAAGTTAGTAACAGGTTTATATTAGTAATAACACAGGAAGTTTCAGGTGTCTGGCTGATATACAATGTCAAAAACTGTATCCAGGCATTCTTCGTCACATTGTGCCTAAGAACAGACATTAGTTGTCATATATTGGTCATACACTACATCCCTTAAAACCTATTTACTTAAATATCTTACATTAACATTTATTATTCATAGATAATTTAAGTATGAATATTGAAGAATGACTGACCAACAAAAAGGTAATTCAAAAAATGTTATTAAATATGGAGACAAATTAAATGCATGTCAAACAAACAGACCATAAGGCCCATGGTAGTTACTGAGTCTGTATACAGTATTTCAAAGCTGTATCCAACTACGAGACAAGATGCACCCAGACTGGAAAAACATTTCTCGTAACATAAAGAGGATGAAAAAGTTGGATGGAACTAAAGAGGTACTGGAAGCAGTAAACTGACTGAGGAGGACATGCACTGAAAGTGGCCTGGTCCTCCGTTCCCTCAAGGTATCTAGTGTGTTTCCCTCTACACCCTCATGTGTCTAGGACTACTAGAAAGTCAGCACGAAATAAAATGTTCCAGTGGTTTGGATTCTGGACTGGAGATTACATGATGGGTGGATTTTTGCAGTAGTTGTCAAAACTCCTCTGGAACCCCCAGTTAATCCATGTATTTGAAATACTCAACAGTTTACACACCTGATCCAATTAGAGGGGAACACTCACTAACATTCCCAAAGAAAGAAATCAACAATCAGAAATATGCAGGTAAAAATGTCTAGCCCTTGAATTTTAAATTGGGTAGTTCAGGGCTTTAACCAAAATTTTCCTCAAGCAGCTAGCTGTCATAGCCTACATATTCCGATCACCTCTCCATCCACAAATGTTTACATTTTGGTCAGTTAGCAGATGCTCTGAGCCAGAGAGACCAACAGGAGCAATAAAGTTTAGGCCTTGCTCAATGGTATACTAAGAACATTCAGCTGGGGAATTTGAAACGGCAACATTTCGGTAACCAGCCCAACACTAAATGAAAGGCTACTGCTCAGTTACCCTTTGTGACTGGATGTGAGCAGAGATCATGTTTCGTAGATGCATCCATAGTTTACACCACCCCAAAGATATGAACTCCTTTTAGGCCTGGTAGCCTATCTGTGATAGTCTGCAGCATCCGAGCTCTGAATAAACAGACAGATATGGTCACTGATGGGATGGACAGGAACAGTAAAGAGACATAGAATAATTAATACACATGAACAGAAGGGTTTTTCATTAGCCAAGCAGATTGTTATTAGGGTTTCAGCAGTTCACTGGTGAAACCCTATTGTGTTTGTTCCGGTTCATTATTAGGGTTTCAGCAGTTCACTGGTGATACCCTATTGTGTTTTTTCCCATTCATTATTATTATTATTATTATTCCGGCAAAAAAGGGTGTTTTTTGCAAATTCCCATGAGATTAAATGGCTTAAAGGTGCCCAAATTTATGGTAGTAAAGGGCCAAGGGCCGCAACTTCTGGTGCAATGGCATGCATGTAGGCCTCATGGTGGCGCTGTCACAAGCCTCCAAAGTTGCACTTTTTGCAAGCTCACCGCGCCCACCCCTTGTGACCTAGAGTCTTGAAAATGGGTACATAGGTGTATCTCCTCATGTTGAACATTTTTGCTATTGGGACCTATAAAGTCTGCCATGATGGATTTTCCGCCATTTTGGATTTTTTGAAAAACCCCAAAAAATTAACTCCTCTGGCACCAAATGTCCGATCTTCAGATACTTTGATATTTGGCATCTAGGGTCCATGGTCTTCAAAAGTTATATCAGCCAGACCATTATGCCAAAAAACATGGATGCTATTGACCAATGAACATGTTATGGGGTGTGCTTTTGCACATATATAGACACATCGCCTACAAGTATAATGGTATAATAATTCTACTTGGTACGTATGTTGACAAGGACCATATGGAAAAAATGACTGCAAGGTTTTTTTTATCAACCACACGGTGGCGCTATTGAGGTTTTTCACATTAGCAAGGTACACATACAGGTACACATGCAGCCATGAAAAGAGGTAGATAAGTCCACCTTTTCACAAGGAACATATTTGCCATGGGACTCATTAACTTTGCTTTAATGGTTTGGTGGCCATTTTGAATTTGTGAAAAACACTAAAAAATTTACTTCTCTGGCAACAAATGTCCGATCTTCACGCACTTTGATATTTGGCATCTATGGACGATGGTCTTCAACAGTTATATCAATCAGGCCAGTATGTTGAAAAACATGGCCGCCATTGACAGATGAACAAGTGCAGGGGCGTGGTTTTGCACATATATAGACACATCTCCTATAAGGATAATGGTATTATGATTCTACTTGGTGCGTATGTTAACTAAGATGATACGACAATAATGACTGCAAAGATGTTTTTATCAACCACATGGTTGAGCTATTGAGGTTCCCCACATTTGCAAGCTCACCACGCTCACCATGTTTAATGGCATGCTATTTAACATTTTATGTCGCTAATAATTACAAAACATTGACGACTTGATAAAGTTATTATTTGGTATACAAGAAGATATTTTTCGAAACTGCTGCTGAGTAGAGAGGCCTGTTTTGCTGGCCTAGTGATGTCAAAATCAGAAAATTATATTTTTATAATTTAATATATATTTTCATTAACGCTAGATATATTTTATAAAGTTCGTTCTCATCAGTTTACTGACATAGCTTCATTGCTTTTCTCTCCCTCGGTTGTGCTGTTTCCAGTACAGCTCAGATAAATCAGAGCTTTTATCCAATCAGATTTTCCACATGTGCTATCTCCGGGTGAAAATCTATCCTGAGGCCTATAGAATTTCGAGTGAATCCCATCTTCTGTTGAAGCAAATGGGGAGGATGTTGTTGATTGTCATATTCTTCAACCAATCAAATTTCGAGTTCGCCATAATGAGCCTGTTCTTTGGCACGTAGCAGCTTTCTAGCTTGCCTAATTGCCTACGTGCGCATTTTTCATGTGCTGTGGTGGGAGAGCCAGCTACCTGTCTGAGGTAGAACTAGTTAGGACGTAATGTAGGAACATCTAAGATTTATTTTAACTTCCTTTTAAGAGGTTGAGATTTTTTAGATGTAGTGCTTTCCATTAGATTTTTCGTTTAGATTTGTACTGAGCCCTTTTGTCTTTTTAACGCACAATGGAGGAGAAGAAAGGCTTACAGCGTCGAGGGAACATCTTTTTTGTGAGTACGTTCTTGTTTCTTTGGTACCTGTAATGTCATTGATTTGGGCTTTGCGATGTATATTTTGTTGCTGCGTCCTGTCATACTGCATAATGGTACTGTACATCCTTGATGGTTTCATTCACCATGTTTCTGTAATTAGTGTTGTAAGCCTTTTTTTGTTAAATCGCTTTATTCCACTGTCACTGTGAATGTGGGATGGTTACGTCGAATGACAATAGCCTAATAGCCTATTAGGCTATTATAGCATTAGGCAGCCATACATGCTAATATCATTAGCTTTCCGTCCATTGTGCTGAAGTTACTAATCATTATTGGTAAGTAGGATAAAGTGCCCCACTTTGGAAATCAAATGCCCGTCCAACACGTTTGTTTTGGTTACTGACCTGTACCTACTTGAAAGGTAAGCAGGTTAGGACTATAACCAGGTAATAGTTAGTTTTAACCAGCAAGGTAGTAGATAAATGTAGCTGCCATTTAGATGTAGAGAAGATGGTCTGGGGCTAATGACTTTCAATAGGGGATTAATACTTTGTCACTTAATCTATGATATATGGACTTAGAAAATTCACTGGCATGCTAATATAGGATATAGTGGTGTACCGATTTTGATTCTAGTTCGAAAATGTGTAAGTTAGATTTCGAACTGTGAAATTTAAAAGGAGTTCGCGATTCTGTGATTAAGTAACCGCACGTCATTGTGGCCAGCAATTACCACCTCCACCGTATCCATGCAACTGATCGTGTACGGTTCGTGTAAAGGATTTGGCTTTAAACGAATTGCACTCACAAAACAGTTAAAAACAACTACAGTGATGTAAAAAAGTGTTTGCCCCCTTCCTGATTTCTTATTTGTTTGCATGTTTGTCACACATAAATGTTTCAGATCATCAAACAAATTTAAATATTAGTCAAAGATAACACAATTAAACACAAAATGCAGTTTTGAAATGAAGGTTGTTATTATTAAGGGAAAACAAAATCCAAACCTACATGGCCCTGTGTAAAAAAGTGTTTTTTTCACACAGGGCCCCGTTAAAATACAACTCAACTGTGGTTTATCACACCTGAGTTCAATTCCTCTAGCCACACCCAGGCCTGATTACTGCCACACCTGATCTCAATCAAGGAATCACTTAAATAGGACGTGCCTGACAAAGTGAAGTAGACAAAAAGATCCTCAAAAGCTAGACATCATGCCGAGATCCAAAGAAATTCAGGAACAAATGAGAAAGAAAGTAATTGAGATCCATCAGTCTGGAAAAGGTTATAAAGCCATTTCTAAAGCTTTGGGACTCCAGACGAACCACAATGAGAGCCATTATCCACAAATGGCAAAAACATGGAACAGTGGTGAACCTTCCCAGGAGTGGCCGGCCGACCAAAATTACCCCAAGAGCGCAGCGACGACTCATCCAAGAAGTCACAAAAGACCCCACAACAACATCCAAAGAGCTGCAGGCCTCACTTGCCTCAGTTAAGGTCAGTGTTCATGACTCCACCATAAGAAAGAGACTGGGCAAAAATGGCCTGCATGGCAGAGTTCCTAGACAAAAACCACTGCTGAGCATAAAGAACATTAAGGCTCATCTCATTTTTGCCAGAAAACATCTTGATGATCCCCAAGTCCTTTGAGAAAATACTCTGTGGACAGACGAGACAAATGTTGAACTCTTTGGAAGGTGTGTGTCCCATTACATCTAGCGTAAAAGTAACACCGCATTTCAGAAAAGAACATCATACCAACAGTGAAATATGGTGGTGGTAGTGTGATGTCTGGGCCAGTTTTGCTGCTTCAGGACCTGGAAGACTTGCTGTGGTAAATGGAACCATGAATTCTGCTGTCTACCAAAAAATCCTGAAGGAGAATGTCCGGCCATCTGTTCGTGACCTCAAGCTGAAGCGAACTTGAGTTCTGCAGCAGGACAATGATCCAAAACACACCAGCAAGTCCACCTCTGAATGGCTGAAGAAAAACAAAATGAAGACTTTGGAGTGGCCTAGTCAAAGTCCTGACCTGAATCCTATTGAGATGTTGTGGCATGACCTTAAAAAGGCAGTTCATGCTCAAAAACCCTCCAATGTGGCTGAATTACAACAATTCTGCAAAGATGAGTGGGCCAAAATTCCTCCACAGCGCTGTAAAAGACTCATTGCAAGTTATCGCAAACGCTTGATTGCAGTTGTTGCTGCTAAGGGTGGCCCAACCAGTTATTAGGTTGTAGGGGGCAATCACTTCTTCACACAGGGCCATGTGGGTTTGGATTTTGTTTTCCCTTAATAATAACAACCTTCATTTCAAAACTGCATTTTGTGTTTACTTGTGTTATCTTTGACCAATATTTGAATTTGTTTGATGATCTGAAACATTTAAGTGTGATAAACATGCAAACAAATAAGAAACCAGGTAGGTGGCAAACACTTTTTCACACCACTGTACAGGTGCTGGTCATATAATTGGAAAATCATCAAAAAGTTAATTTATTTCAGTAATTCCATTCAAAAAGTGAAACTTGTATAATGTATACATTCATTCCACACAGACTGATATATTTCAAGTGTTTATTTCTTTTAATTTTGATGATTATAACTGACAACTAATGAAAACCCCAAATTCAGTATCTAACAAAATTAGAATATTGTGAAAAGGTTAATATTGAAGACACCTGGTGCCACACTCTAATCAGCTAATTAACTCAAAACACCTCCAAAGGCCTTTAAATGGTCTCTCAGTCTAGTTCTGTAGGCTACACAATCATGGGGAAGACTGCTGACTTGACAGCTGTCCAAAAGACGACCATTGACACCTAGCACAAGGAGGGCAAGACACAAAAGGTCATTGCTAAAGAGGCTGGCTGTTCACAGAGCTCTGTGTCCAAGCACATTAATAGAGAGGCGAAGGGAAGGAAAAGATGTGGTAGAAAAAAGTGTACAAGCAATAGGGATAACCGCACCCTGGAGAGGATTGTGAAGCAAAACTCATTCAAAAATGTGGGGGAGATTCACAAAGAGTGGACTGCAGCTGGAGTCAGTGCTTCAAGAACCTCAGGGCCAAGGGCCGCAACCTCTGGTGCAGTGGCATGCATGTCGGCCTCATGGTGGTGCTTTCACAAGTCTCCAAAGTCGCACATTTTGGAAGCTTACCACGCCCACCCCTTGTGACCTAGAGTCTTGAAAATTGGTACATAGGTGTATCTCCTCATGATGAAAATTTTTGCCATTGGGACCCATAAAGTCCGCCATGATGGATTTTCCGCCATTTTGGAATTTTTGAAAAACACTAAAAAATTTACTCCTCTGCCACCAAATGTCCGATCTTCACGCACTTTGATATTTGGCATCTAGGGACCAGGGTCCTGAAAAGTTATAGCAGCCAGGCCAGTGTGTCAAAAAACATGGATGCTGTTGACCAATTAACATGTCCGGGGAGTGTGGTTTTGCACATATATTGACACATCTCCTACAAGGATAATGGTATAATAATTGTACTTGGTATGTATGTTGACAAGGACCATACAGAAAAAAATGACTGCCTGGATTTTTTTATCAACCACACGGTGGCGCTACTGAGGTTTTTCTCATTAGCAAGGTCACCATACTCACACTGTTTGAGATACAGCCTTGAAAAGAGGTATATAAGTGAATGATGTTTCAAGTGAGCCACATGGGGGCACTATAGGAAAGGGAAAAACCATAGATGTCGTATTTCTTGCAACAATGGATATAAGTTGAAAAAAATATTTATATTTATTGCGTTTAGAAACAATGTTTTTAGATTTTTGTTTGCGATCAGCTTTGATTGTCATACAGAGGATAATTTGGGATCGAACCTTGGTTGTCCAACAAGGCAAGAAATTCTACAGCAACCCCGGTGATTGGTTATATGTGAGGGTAGTAATCCTAGTCAAAATAACAAACTGCTTCCCAAGCCTGAATCATGCAGCTCAGCCTTCCGCTGCACAAATCGCTAGTCGATGCTACATATTGATTTGACATTATTGGGAGCTGTGGGCGTGGCTTTGGTAGGTGTATCATTAACTTCAGCAAGAAGTGCTGGTGCTGCCATCTTTACATCTTTTTGTTGCCACTTGCTACTGGAGAATAAACGCTAGGTAAAGCTACTTTGGTTGCACTGAGAGACATTGAGTAGCATGTTATTTATTTGAAAAATTAACTAGTAAGAGATTACTTTAAATAACTAACGTGTTACGTTACTCTTTTCCATTAAAAAGTAGTCTTACTACTTTGTAACGTGTTACCCCCAACACTGGTTACGACACATTTCTCCTGCAACCCTCATTATATTTTTCAGTGACTTGTGCCACAATAGACCTTCTGTTGGTTCGGACCAGACGGGATAGACTTCATTGCCCTCGGAGATCGATGATCCTTGGGCACCCAACACCCTGTCGCCGGCTTGTGGTTTGTCCCTCTTCGGAGTACAAGCCTTGCCGTTGGAAAGGTGCTCTGATCCAGTCGTCTGGCTATAACAATTTGGCCCTTGTCAAAGTCTCTCAGGTCTTTACTCCTGCCATTTCTCCTGCATCCAACACGTTGACTATGTGAACTGATTGTTTGCTTACCATCTAATCTACCCAGACCTTGACATTTGCCCATGTTGGATGATCTATGTTATTTGCCTTACCTGTGAGTGGTCATAATATTTTGGCTCATCTGTGTATTGGTTCAGTTTAGAAAGTCTGATTATGCCATTTTGTGTAGAATTTTAGATACATACCATCGCTAAACTGGCTGTAACTTGTTAAGAATATCAGGTATTTCTATTCTGATTTTAAATGTTTTCACCTTACAAAACAAGCAATACTCAATTTAAAGGTGTTTAAATGGCAGTTGTTTGAGGAAAATAATTATAGATTTTGTCCAATATACACATTTCACCAGGGATTATTTATTAACCAATTACCAGTTCACTGACTGGGTGGCTATTGTATGACATTCAATTTGAAAGGGCGGTTTCTCAGCTTAAGATGTATTATATTTTCGCATAAGGTGTTACCCAACACTAAGGGAACTTTTCGGCGGGAGCCGCGCAAGAGGCCCGGCCGAATACCGCCCTCCCGTACGAGCCGTACCCCCCTGTTTCTCGCGTCCTAAAAATAGGCCGCGCGCCCATAAAAATGGAGACGCCTTTCCCGTCCGCCAAAGTCGAAACGGTGCGTCTCCAGGGCCCCCGGGTCCCGAGATATGAATTTATTAAAAAAGGTGCCCAAATCCGCGTTTCCGGAAAATTCTACCAGGTGGCAGGCGACCGTACTGGCCTCCCGCCGGATTACTGGGCAAATGTACGCCAACCTTTTTTTCTGTTTTAAAGCCGACCGCGTGTCCGATCCCGGCCGAAAACGACGAGCCCGTGGGTGACGGCCCCTGCCGCCGGGGGAGGGCGTCGAATCCCCGAAACCTCGGATCCCCTTCGAAACGGCGCGCAAAATGCTTTCCGAACGGCGTGAGATGGCCGAGGGGAATTTTTTTCTCCGCTTCCCGCACACCTACGCGCTTCGACTGAGCCGGGGAAATCAACGGTGTTAAATTAACCCTTATAGTAGCGGAGATCTGGAACCGGGTACAAATGGTGGTTTGGAAAACTAGGCATTTTCCAAAGAAGCCACCGATACCGACGCGCACCGGGGATCTCCCGGAGTCCGTCGAAACCCATCCGGGGCCCGTGGGCGGTTCCTGTCCGGAGATGCGATGCGACGAACTGGCAATGTAATACACTGCCACCGGCAATGTAGTACACTGCCACCGGCAATGCGTTTCACCGCAGACTGCAGACTATACTTCCCAATTGTACGCCCAACGGGATTACCCATAATACACTTCACCCTCTACTCCCCTGAGTCCAAATTTTGACATTTACTGGGCAAATGTGCATGCTATACTTCCCAATTGTACGCCCAATGGGATTGCTCATAATAAACATAGGTACATTCTCCCCCAGTCCAAATTTTGAAATTTCTTGGGCAAATGTAATTATAATACTTCCCAATTGTACGCCCAATGGTATTACCCATAATAGAATTCACTCCATACTCCCCCAGTCCAAATTTTGACATTTACTGGGCAAATGTACTTATAAAAAGCCTCAGGTAAGCTGACTCATGTACAATGGCAATGTATATGAATGGGTAGGAAATAATGCCCAATTGTACATTAGAAGGAGACGTCTTAAAGACATGGGAGTTGGATTTTCAAAGCATACTTCAAGAAACACCATTAATAGTCCTTATAATTAAGCATTTTAAGCATTTTCTACAATGTACACTTGGGCAGTATTTCCTACCCATTCATTTACATTAAAAATGGCACAAGTCAGTTAAGCTGACTCATGTACACTGGCAATGTATATGAATGGGTAGGAAATACTGCCGAATTGTACATGAGAAGGAGACGTCTTAAAGACATGGGTGTTTTATTTTCCAAGCATACATCAAGACACACTTTTAATAGGCTTCATAATTAAGCATTTCCAGCCTTTTCTACATTGTATAATTGGGCAGTATTTCATACCCATTCATTTATGTTACAAATGGCACAAGTCAGTTAAGCTGACTCATGTACTGGTGCTGGTTATAAAATTAGAATATCATCAAAAAGTTGATTTATTTCAGTAATTCCATTCAAAAAGTGAAACTTTTATAATGTATACATTCATTCCACACAGACTGATATATTTCAAGTGTTTATTTCTTTTAATTTTGATGATTATAACTGACAACCAATGAAAACCCCAAATTCAGTATCTCAGGAAATTAGAATATTTTGAAAAGGTTCAATATTGAAGACATCTGGTGCCACACTCTAATCAGCTAATTAACCCAAAACACCTGCAAAGGCCTTTAAATGGTCTCTCAGTCTAGTTCTGTAGGCAACACAATCATGGGGAAGACTGCTGACTTGACAGCTGTCCAAAAGACGACCATTGACACCTTGCACAAGGAGGGCAAGACACAAAAGGTCATTGCTAAAGAGGCTGGCTGTTCACAG
>JACXGI010012948.1:0-21737 GCA_016801175.1 Esox masquinongy | reverse complement strand
TTTTTCTTCAGCTGGAACCGGGGCCTTAGTCAGGGTGGACGGAATTATGAACAGTTCCAAATACCAGGCAATTTTGGCACAAAACCTTCAGGCATCTATTAGAAAGCTGAAAATGAAGTGGAAGTTCACCTTTCAGCATGACAACGACCCAAAGCACACATCTAAATCCACAAAAGCATGGCTTCACCATAAGAAGATTTTGGAATGGCCCAGCCAGAGCCCAGACCTGAATCCAATTGAACATCTGTGGGGTGATCTGAAGAGGGCTGTGCACAGGTGATGTCCTCGCAATCTGACAGATTTGGAGCGCTTTTGCAAAGAAGAGTGGGCAAATATTGCCACGTCAAGATGTGCCATGCTAATAGACTCCTACCCAAAAAGACTGAGTGCTGTAATAAAATCAAAAGGTGCTTCAATAAAGTATTAGTTTAAGGGTGTACACACTTATGCAACCAGGTTATTGTGAGTTTTTTATTTTTTATTTTTCCCCCTCAAAGATTTCAGTTTGTTTTTCAATTGAATTGTTCACGTTATAGGTCACATTAAAGGTGGAAAAAGTTCTGACATGATTTATCTGTCTCATTCTTTTACATCACAAGAACCTGGCATTTTAACAGGGGTGTGTAGATTTTTTATATCCACTGTAAGTCTAGTTTAACTGTGTGAAATGGCATGTAAGGAAAAGACAAATGGGGTAAAAAACAGAGCCAATTCTTTAAAACCCTAAGGCATTACTGTATCTTCTATTGGGATAAGATTCCCCGGGGGGCAACTAACCCCATGGGGGGTATATGTGCCTTTCCTAAAAAATACATTTGATTAAATACAAATTAATCTGTCAACTGTAGCCATTTATTTTACTTTATAATCCATTACCTTAAGCATAGCCTTCTTCAACATACAAAAAAAATCACTGAACTTTTTGTGTCAGTAACTAGAC
The DNA here is from genome assembly GCA_016801175.1 of Esox masquinongy. NCBI lineage: Eukaryota > Metazoa > Chordata > Actinopteri > Esociformes > Esocidae > Esox > Esox masquinongy. The sequence goes on along the minus strand of JACXGI010012948.1, from coordinate 20,797 downwards.
CAGGGGTGTCCAAACAGTTCCACGGAAGGCCGAGTGTCTGCAGGTTTTTGGTTTTTCCTATAAATTGGTTCCCAGTTCAGACCTCAACAACCAGGTGAGGGTAGAAACTAACCATGATTAGTAACCTAATTAGTCAATCAAGTACAAGGTGAGAGCGAAAACCTGCAGACACTCGGCCCTCCGTGGAACTGTTTGGACACCCCTGAACTAGACATTGATCTTTGGGGGGGCATCTTACCCCAAACTATCCTTGATGATATAGTAAACTAAAATTAAAACAATTTAGTTTGTATAAATTTGTATATTTGTATAAACTAAAACTATATTCTTTTTGAATGCAAAATAAGCTAAAATAAATAGGACATAAATTATGGTCATCATAAATGTAAGTAAACTAATCGTTTTTCTAAAGCTGAAAGGCAGACAATATGCTTGCTCTGTCGCGAGGGTAAAAGAACATGCAGACGGTATGCAGTCTGATATAATGCTCAACATACAAGAACTGGAAAATATGCAAATTCCCCTTAATACACAACATAACTCTGAAACGCCAACAGAAAGAGTAGTTTAGTGCCTCTGGCTCATGGGGGATTCCTCCTCATACTGCTGTGGCTGTCCAGCTCACTCTATCCGGTTATCTGTGGGGCGGAAAACAGGCTGTTAGTTCCATCTGTTGTTCTATTCTAACCCTTGGGTGGCTCCGGCCTCCTCCTTTATAGCTGCCCCGATGGATACTAACAAGAGGCAGGTGTGGAGGTGTGGGGTTCCAGAGTATTATCATGCTCCCGGTGCCGTACTCCTTGGTCCGAAATGTTCCCTCTCTCCCAGTGCGTGCTCTCAATTGTCCTGAACCCACGTGCCCCTGCGTGACAGAATCAGTGTGTCACTCTAAATAAATACGAATAGGCCTAACTCCTGAAAAGCTACTGAAATCTGAAACTCAACAGAATTTCAGATACAAATAAAAATAAATTATAATCACAAAACTTTAATATACTTGAAGTAAGCAACACGTTCTGATTGATGGCTGGCATGTCTGATGAAAAGGGGGTGGAAAAGAGCCAGTAATGGCAGTGATACAGCACCAACAGATGGGAGGAGAAAGACATGCAGCCTCGCTCAAGATAGGTTAATTAGACTGATAAGGAAACATTAGTTGGATTTGGCACTTGGTATCTTAACGTTTAATTTACATGCCTTCACGGGCAATTTAATAGAAAGGTCAACCTGACCATGCCAAAATAAAATTAGTGATTTCCAAATGAATCATAATTATACTTAGATCCATATATTGCTGTTCAGGCTTTATTTGAAAATTAAATGAAACCTCAAAAATTACATGTATTTGCACAATTACAGAGTAGTATTGATACCTTTATGTCAATGAATTGTCAAAGGCTTGGAATGTAATTTAAACCAATGAGATTGCAGGTATACACATTACCCTGGTTTGATAACCAGATGCCTCTTCACACCTTAATACTTAGTGTTTATTCGTAGAAAAATTATAATATATATTATATTCATGTATTCATACAGGTATATATACATATATTTAATTAAAACATTTCCCAAATAAATGGCCTCCATTTGATTTTCAGGTGCCTAAGATTTTGCACAGCACTGTACATTCACTATTTGAAAAATGTGTAATTTTATTCAATAATGGGATTATGCAACATGGAACATGTTGGAAAATTACAATATAGCTCATTACTTGTGTTGTTTATTTTATTCAACCTTTCTCCCCCTAATGACAATCATTATGGAGGTGACTGTGGCAATTGTGGAGCACGGGGGTTCGCGTTATTTGACTGAAATGTCTAGAACAGATTCAGAAAATGGTGTCAGCCTCTTTGATGTCACTCGGTTATGGTTACAAGCACTGAGCATGCTCTGGCAAGATTTTTTTCCTTTTCTTTATCACTGTTCTTTAATTAGACCTATTAGGTTGTTTTTATTAAGCCTAGACCACCAAGAATAGGCCATATCTAGATGATATTCTACTTTGTGTTCTACTTCTAAGATTTAGGTAAATATTTTTTTTCTATTTTGAACTGCATTAACAGATATTGTAGTTAGGCTATATGCTACCTATGTCTTTGCATTTTCTTGAATACAGTCCAAGTCCTTTTTTTTAAATAATATTTCATAACTGAATTAAGCTAAAATATTACTGTATATTCTTTTGTTTAAATACTAAAGGCCAATACAAGGTTGTTTATGTATAAAGGGAATAAATCATCTTAAACTACAACTTTGTAATCATTTGCCCAAAGAAGCAAGCTACAGCAAACTTCATGAAGACAGAAAAACATTGGTAACAGCTTAATTAAAGGAATATTAGTGAGGATTAAGCCATATTGTAAACAAGATACTGAAAAGCAGAATATATTTTAAATGCATAAAATTCACAAATACACTGAGATCGAGCTGTCACTTTGTGTGGATGACAATTTTAATAATTAAAAATGTTGGTGTCTATTATTTATTAATAAATGTGGTAGTGGTATTAGTGTAATCTTTATTATAATCAAATATGATTATAATGTGTCAGAGAACATTAGTGAAGAAGTATTTCTGTTTTGGTGGGGAGGGGGGGGGGTAGCAGGATGTTGATGAGGATTACACTGTCTTGACGTGTTATTCATACTGTTTTCCACTACGTACTTTCAGAGGGTATGCTCTTGGATTCCTTTGTGTTCATTCTCTTGTCTTCATGGTAAGTTAACTTACATAATGTATTACTCCAGGCCCTATGCTCCAATAGCAACTTAACACTAGACAATTTAGTAATTTTGATTTTGAATTATGTCTGCAATTTTTTAACTCAGGGCCCCCTGTTTCCTTGACATTTTCTAAATAATTCTAATTAACACAAATATGTGCTTAGACTTGATTTCACAAAAATATTTTGTGTTACAAACAGATTTAAGAGGATGTTATTATTATTTCGCGGGGCCCCAAAAAAATTCAAAAGCCCTTACAAAGTGCAAGTGTAAATGTCTATATAATATGTATATAAATGTCACAAATTTTACCAAAACAATTGACATTGAAACATTGAAAAGATGACCTCTAGACTGAAGATTGCGTAAAGTAAGCCAAAATTCTAATTCCAATTCAAATTTTTCATCTTTGCAAAGTATTCATAGACTGCACGTTACTTCACAAAACTGTTTTGAATGTCCCTTTCGGGGCCAATGACTAAATGAGAATAATACTCAATGCATACGCAATGGGAGCTGAAGAATATTTGGTGTAAAGTGCAAGTCTTGAAAATAGGATACCATCTCTAAATAAAACAAATAATTAGTAGATAAAACTTTTTTTATAATTTTGATGTCATCAAATTTATTATAGATGCTGTGCAACAGGCAAGTTAATATTGAGGGAAGGTCCACCGAATTTATCTACTTTTCCACTTTTGGTCATCAATATGGTGGCGACGTCGATAGAATGATAGTGACCAGTTATTAGACTGTTAAAATTCAAAAGTCAAATTGTTCATATTCGTAGGAAGGTAGCCCCAGTGAGGCCTTTCCAGGGTAAAAAACATAATTCAGATGAAGTTAATTCGATTACAAAGCAACATTTTAGTTCAGATGTCTTCGGTGTGGGGTTGGGTCTCCTGTATTGTTGGGACACGATATTGTAACATACTGTACTGTAACTATTGGAATGAACCTGAGTTCTTTGAAAATGTAAGTTTTTGGGGAATGTTTCCACCCACTGAGCTGGATCGATAGGCAGCACCAGATCCTCCATTTTACCCTCATGTTTTATATTGAGAACGGTCAGTGCAGAATCTCCTCACTCTAGATGGAACACTACTATGCTGTTGAAAATGTGCTCTACATGAGTGCAACACTGGTTGTAGTAATTTGCTGTCAAAGAGCTAGTGTTCAAACAATATGGATTATGACACTGCTGACGAGCAGTGGTGTTACTGTGTATTTCACCGTAAAGGTGAATCTTGATATTCTTCAGAGTGCCTTAATCCACTGAAGGTGAAAGGTCAGTTAATAAAAGAGGATACGGGAAATAAGCTTTCTTTCTTGCCTTGTGCAATGGGACATGCTTGTTTCTGTGTACTGTACTGTGTAGTGAATGGGTGGAAGAACATACAACTTAAGTTCAAAATACGACCACTGTTCATGGTTTGATGACAGGAATTTGTACATGGCCAGCTTTTGGTTTTTCTTGTTCTTTAGACGAGTTCGCTTCCTCACTCAATGTCTCACCTGTTTACTTCCCATTCCATTTTCTTAACTGACCAGTCCTCACGAGAATGTAGACTTTTAAAAGAAAGCATCTTGCTTCCATTAAGCCTACAGTAAATCACTACTTATCCCAGTGTGTTGTGTTTTGTTTCCTAATCAAAGCGTTGTCCGTGTGATGCCGGCAAGCTACCACAATGTCCACCTCCTGCTGTCTAGTGATGAGAGAAATAATATTCTTGGGCGCAAGCCCTGGGCGAAGGATCAATACCAACAGCCAGTGAATCTTCTCAGGTGAATCAGCAGCACTCATGGATGTATTACTTTGCTCAGCATAAGCATCTCTGGTGCCACTGATGAATAAGATGAATGCACAGAGACTTGTTGGGGCTGCGTCCCACATGTCACCCCATTGCTTTTGACTAAAGCCCAGCGGTTTAACCATTTGGGACACACACAGCCACTGAATGGGCTTTTGGAGCACCAGACGATCAGGCGATGGAGAACAAATGCAGCAGAAGGTTGGCTGACTGGCGAGTGGTGGAGAGTTTCATGGGAGCCAACAGCCATAACCTCCCTGTAGCTGAAGAAAGATGGCTAGGAAGCATTATTAAAATGGCCATGATACCTTCCTTATTGAATGTTCCATATTGATGCAGATTATAAGGGTGACACAGTAGATGACTCTTTCTTGCCATGTGGGGATAGGTTTTTATTCCAGGGAGACAGCCAACACCTCTGACTCTGTACAGTCTAGAAATCATGTGGGATCACTCTGGAGCCACAGCCTGCAGTATTAGTAGAGATGGTGTTTTTTTCTTTAGTTCCTTTTTTATCAACTACTGGTTTTGAAATATTTTCAAATAATTTAACCTCACAAATACGATAAACATTTGCTTAAGCTTGCCAACATTCTATTTGCAGTTGGACAGCTACATCAGAAAATATAAGACCATCAAAATATTAAACCATGGATAGCTCATTCTAGCACAGACCATGTGTCTTGCAATGTTTCAATGTATCTGACATTATGTGAAGAAAAAAACAAACATTAAACTGCTTTACTATTACATATATCTCTTACACACAGGGATTTCTCACGTATTTGAGATGGAAGCCATTTCTTAGATTTCATTCCAAAAAGCAATCTGATCTTATCTTAATCATCACATTTCACTTGAATTCAAGAGTCCACTTGTCTGTTACATGTCATAGAACAGACAGCTTACAACTGAAATCCACTTTGGACATCAGCATTCATCGCTGTCTTGCCCTTTGTTCATAAACTGCTAATGGCAGTGATTAAAATAAACATGCTTGAATTCAACAGACTAAAATCTGGATCATGTTTCACAACTCGCATTGCTAGTGAGGACAGTCCTTCAGAAGTTATTTTTATATTAAATGTTAGAAATCCCAGACCTTTAAATGCCCACCATGCTGACATGGACTTCTATAGTCATAATTGTCATAATGACAGGTGTTGTAAATATTATATACTGGTTTTATATACTTTTAAAAAAAATATATATATATAATCTTTGGTAGTGCAGTACTCACGTAGGGGATGTTTTTCATATGGTAAATTAACTCACAGGCTGGTCTTGAGTACTCAGTAAAAATCTACAACTACCACCTGTGTGACACCCCAGTTATGCATCATTTTTCAGAATTAGAATTGTTTGTGCACGGGATAAATAAATATGTAAATTTAGACATGTGCATAAACACGGCTATGACGAGTGAATCCCAACCTAACTTAAGCTTTTGACACTGCTTTATCCACTGTAGAAAATGGGGTTTAAGTAAAACAATTTTGAGGATTCCTTAGGGGAAATGAATCATTCCTGCTAACTGCTGTCTAAAGCTGTCCCAAATGGCACCCTCTTCTCTATATAGTGCACAATTTGTGGAATAGGGTGCTGTTTGGAATGCCACCTAGGACTCAGGTGTCTGGAAGTGGTTCGGTGAAAGGTCGCCTCTTTTCTCCCCTGTTAATAGTCCATGGGCACCGCATCACCTAATTACAGATGTGTAAGAAAACCTCAAATTGAGCCCAAGTGCCTTATGCCAGCTATTTAACCCTAATGCAGATCTTCCTCCATCCACGTCGGCTTGCTTTGCTGGTGACAGATATTCCCTTAGAGATCCCATTAAATTACTAGGATTCTCATTCCTAATTCTATGGATATTCCCTAGTTATGCTGTATTGATTGTTGCATTGACTGCTTTTTTAACATCTAAAAAACGAACTCTTCTACCTGTGCTCTATGCTCAGTTTTATGTGGCTGCCTTACTATTCCCATGTCATTTGCCTGCTAACCAGACATGAATCAATATGTAGATTAGGAAAACTGTTAGCTATTTGGCTAAGGAATACCAAATCACACAAAAAACACATTAATTTACAAACGGTTATGTAGATCAAGCTCAGTTTAGAGCTGAACAGTCCTCTCATTAGAAATGAGTCAAGGGAATCACTGCTTGATGTAGGTTTCCCATGTGGCTATCAAAAAGCAACTTTGGTTTTTATTCGTAGATGGGGTTTCTGGCTGGCAAAGTAGAAGCTGTCAAAAAGTTGTTTTATTGCTAATTATGTTATGCAAAACTCTTACGTAAAAATGTTTAGTTTTGCTTTTGGCCGTTATATTGAGTTAATGTCAAAACACTGTGCTAATAGTACGCCCATGGAGTTGTTGTCCTAAAGTGCAGGGCTGGTTATCCCTCAGTTAATTAAAATTTTATTGTACAGTATACAGTAGCTCCCTAGTTTACAACACTGATATTTTTTGAGCATTTCTAAATGTAAGCATAGTAGGTCTCAATTTTAAGACGGAGTGTTTACAGTGGCTGATCAGATGATTTGTTAGCAGTGGAGATTACTTTAGAGTGACTGTGACTTACTGCAGCTATACATTTGTGCAGTGATTGAGCACAGGAATATTGTTGGGTGACAGGTGACCCGAACATACACAATGAGCTCTCTTCACAATCGAGGGTTAGAACAATTCCTTCTGCGTTTAATCCATTCTGGCTTTCTTGGTTTTAATACTCTGATACTTGAGTACATTTACTTCACCATTGTTTTTTTTTTGCACTTAGATACATTGTTAGGGGGGATAAAGCTTCCATCTGATTTAGCCTGACTGAATTCAGATAAATTGCCTGAGAGAAATATCCCTGTAACCCTCGTCTCAAAAGCTGTTGATAGACCATCTATCTTCCTAGTTCCCTGCTCATGCTCTGTCCCGAGCAGCAGCTGCTTGTGAAATGAGACCTTGGGGAGGGTCTGGGGAATTTCACATTTTGTCACAATCATTCTTTGTTCATTCATATTTCCCTGTGTGCAAGTAAATGGTAACAGTACATTTACTGATGTGATAACAAGGAAGTTGAAACCAGTTAAAAAGGAAAGATAATGTAGGTAAAAAATGTTCTTGCTAATATGATCAATGTTTATATTATGTTGATAATTAATTTGGCTTGGTTAATCCATTCCACAGCCAGATTCATTCCCTTGGAGGGATGTAGTGATTTTGTATTGATATTCTTTTGAAATATGTGCAGGGTTAATACAGTATGTACATCACTGTTGAAGGATACATTTATATTGTAACCCTCCCTCCCAAACAACACATTGATTAATACCTATTGACATGATGTTAAACAGCTCTATATATTTTTTTGCCCTATTTTGCTGGCATACTTATCAAAATATTAAGAAGTGGATGCAGTTTAAATTAACAGTTTAAATTTGCAACTATAACAGGATATGGATTCTGACAACTAATCTATTTATTCTGAAAAGTGTATTATCTGTGTGCTAGAATCTCAACAACATTATAAATATTTTTTTTCTTTCATATGAATCGGGCAAATTATTTGTTTTTATAAAGCCCTTTTAACATCTGCAGTTCTCACAAAATAATTTGACAGATACCCAGTCTGAAATAGCCGGAACCTAAGAAGAAATAATCGTAAAACTCAGAAGAAACCTGGAGAAGAATTTGACTCTGAGGGTTGGCCAGTGCTCATCTGGCTGTGCGAGGTAGTCCTGTGGCGTGGCCCAAAAGCTCCAGTCCGCCTAAGATTCAACAGGACACCATCAACAATTAGAGCATTCCCTGGATCCTAAAGGATACATCAGCATTTAATTCAGACTGACACGTTACCAATCCCCCACCACATAAACTAATTCAGAGGGCCGAGTATAGCCCAAAAAGTTCTCTCCCATCGTGCAAGGGTTATGGGGGGCATCGGTAACATGAGTGAGCTAGTGACTCCGCCCCCAAATGGCATTGGAGAGAGATATCCCAGTGGAGAGGGTGGCCCGCCAGGCAAAGACAGAAAGAATGGTTTGTAAATCCAGTGCCTTGTCATTCACAATCACACCCCTTGGCCAGACACTTAATCACAGACCCTACTGACGATTTGAGTCTTCAGTAAACACTTAAAGATTGAGACAGAGTCTGGGTCTCTCACAGTAACTGGCAGATCATTCCATAATAATGGATCTCTATGGGAGAAGGCCCTGCCTCTAGCTGTTTGTCTAGGTCCAGTAAGGCGGCCTGCGTCTTGCGACCGTAGCACTCAAACATATTTTATGTTACATTTGGTGACATTACATCAGGTTAAATTTCATTAGTGTACGCAAAACGTATGATATGTTACAATTTACAAAACATATGATATCTTATGTCTGCCGTTGTTCATTAATTGGCTTGAGAAGATTGATGTTTTTTTATTACACAGATGGAGAGGAATGGTGCAGCTTTTTGGGTACAGCTTCTGTTGACCAAAACAATTTCTACATTTTAGAATAAGTATGCACCCAAAATAATTTTTGGTGAACAAATGTTGAAACAATAATTCCAATATATAATACACATTTTCTGATATTACAATGCAAAAAAATCTACATATAGCTTAAATATGACAAAGAGGTAAATTAACTCCTGTAACTGACATGATTTTGAAATGTAATACAACATGGTTTTCGGAAATGTACTTTTCATAAAAATGTGGGTTGATATTTGGGCTTTTGGTGCAAAGATGATAGATAAAAAAGGATTATGGTGTACTGCGATTACCATCCACTGACTGTGTGTAATCCTTTTTAAGGTCTTCATATCAACTAAAGATTTGTGCCATTTTCTGTAGTGGAGTTCCACCAACTTTTAAAAAGACGAGCGATGTAAGATATCTACACAGATATCTTAAAAACACATTTATTCCATGTATTAAATGAAGAACTAGTTGTATTTTTTTATAAACATGGTAATGTACTGTATGAAGAACACATTCCAGACTCTTTTTTAGTGAGTTGTTCGCTTTGATGCATGGAGTAGGACTGTCTATCTGAGGAGCATATGCAGCCTGAGCACTTTTGATGTTCAGACTGAGTAGTCTGTTGAAATGGATCTGAGCACAGGAACCAATCAACATTTAGTTTCTAAGAATTTTATGTGCCATTCTTTGGTGTCTAGGACATTTTAGAATGGTTAACTCAGGTTCTACAAATGACGTCTTTCAAAATGTTTTTGAATGTTGATGTTCATCTGATGCTAAACAAGTGTAGGGATATTATCACACAAACCATGTCCCCAGGTTATTGGTTCAGTTCATATAAGCCTGACAACAAACATTTGAAGTTTAGCCTGAGTGGTAGTGTCCTTATTTTTCTATGCAAGTGACTTACTTAGCAAAGTATTTGTCATCATTTGAATTCAGTAAATCAAAATACAGTTTCTGACATTTGGTATGTAATGTAAACAAACACTTATTCATTAATTGGAACCATCCTATATAATTTATCTAGGGATTTCCTTATTGGATTTATTTTTCAGTGTTTTATTGGTGCTTGGATAAAGACACCTCAGGAAAGGTGTTGTGGGGGATGACTGGTTCATAGACTCAGCCAACTAAGCCACAGCCCATCGTGGCAGAAATTTTGCTTATACCAATTAGTTTATCCATATTTCATAAACATTTCAAGTTAGTATAGCCTTAAATATTTAAATTACACTATATGGCCAAAAGTATGTGGACACCTGACATTTCAGATCCTACATGAGCTTGCTGAATATCCCTTTCCAAAACCAAGGGCATTAATATGGAGTTGGCCCCCCTTTACAGCTATACCAGCCGCCTCTCTTCTGTGAAAGCTTTCCGCAAGATTTTGGAGTGTCTCTGTGGGAATTTGTGCCCATTCAGCCAAAAGAGCATTTGTGAGGTCAGGCACTGAATTGCCATTCCAATTCATCCCAAAGGTGTTCAATGGGGTCAGGGCTCTGTGCAGGCCACTCAACTTCCTCCACACCGGCCTCGTTGAACCATGTCTTTATGGACCCCGCCCTGTGCAATAGGGGCAAAATTGTTGCCACAAAGTAGGAAGCACTGAATTGTCTAAAATGTCTTTGTATCCTGTAGCATTAAGATGACCCTTCACTGGAACAAAGGAGCCTAGCCCAAACCCTGAAACACAGTCTCAGAATATTATCCCTCCTCCACCAAACTTTACAGTAGGCACAATGCATTCTAGGTAGGTAGCGTTCTCCTAAAATTCACCATCCAGATTCGTCCATCAGACTGCCAGATATTGAAGCCTGACTCTAGAGAATGTTTCCACTGCTCCAGAGGTGGCGTGCTTTACACCACTCCAGTCGACATTTGGCATTTGATGTTAGCCTTGCAACTTTCTCCATGTAAACTTAAGTACAAATAATTACAAAAGCAAACAAAAGCAAGTTGATCATGGTGTAGATATGTCTAGAATGTCTGGACATTGGAAGTTGATTTTGTTTTGTTAGCTTTTATCGTTTAGCCTCTGGATCAGGCTAAATAAATTGTAATAATAATAATAAGACTATGAGAGAAATCTAGAGTCATGCTTTGCCTTTGGCAAGCACACCTAATTAGCGGAGACAACCAACTGGGAACCACCCAGGCTAGTTAGAAATCAAAAGTAAATTACTTTGGATTGTGAATAAAATGTATCTTATATTTTATCAAAACTGAATTAGCCAATTACATGAATTACCATAGTTCATTTGATAAATGACAGATGCAGCTATGGTTGTCTGATTTGAACCACCATGGAGATTGATATAATACACCCATCATTAATTTCAATTTGAGAACATATATAATTCATTATAAAATGCATCTATCTCATTCAGACTTTAGAGGTTACATACATCCTTTCATGACACAAACCCCACAGCAACAACTCTAGGTATTCAACTCTAACTCTCCTTCCCAGTTGCCACCCTATTCCCTATTTAGGCCTATAGGGCTCTTATCCTAGGAAGACCACTATGCAAGGAATAGAGTCGCATTTGAGATGTACATAGCGTCTACAAAGAGACCGCAAAGATTCCAACAAGTTCACCATTATCTTCTCAATCATTGACAGGGTAGCCTGATAGTTAAAGCCTTTCACCAGTAATTGAGAGGTTGCTCAATCGAATCCCTGAGCCAGCAAGATAGAAAATCTGCAATTCTGTCCTTGAGCAAGGCAGTTAACCATAACTACTCCCATTGCTGAAAATGTGTTCTCAGTCACGCCTACCTGGCAAAAAAATAATCCCACTAGTAATACGAATTCGAATTACCCCCATGACAGTATAGACCCAAGACAATGTAGACCACGATGGGCAAGTATAGTAGAACAATGATTAATACACTACATTTTCCACCCAGTGTAATGTCTGCAACGCTGCAAGAGGGGATAGAAGAAGATAGGCCCGACTGTGAAGAAAGGGAAGACAGTCGTTCATGTCCTTCATATCCCCATGGTAGAGGAGCTCTGCACTGGCTGATTACTGCCGGAGGATCACATGGGAAGGAGAGACGTCCTAATGTGCCCATTACTCAAGAGGAGCCATGCTATTACACTAAATATATTTATTAAATCTGATAGAAATGGAAGCAATTATTCGTAAGAGCCATTTAGCCATACAGTGGAGAATTCTTTAAAATGCATTTAATAGAGTCATGTGATTACGCATATACGATTAGATATTATTTTATTACTGGAATGAACTGCTAGGAAATTGAATTTGCACTTAGTGGTTGCAGGAGGATCAACCATTCTGTTGATAGAATCGGACCTCTACCTGTAGTAAGATGCCTATAACGAAAAATAAACAAAACCATTTAAACACCTTTTTATTCATAGAACAGATGCTACTCCACAAAACAGAGGACAGTGCAATCCTCTCATTGCTGCTAGGAGTCAGCAAGCTTATGTTAAATTAAGACAAGGCCCAATAATATTTCAGAGTGGGATCTATAAACCAAACGGGAAAAACATTCACTCCATCTCATTATTGGAAAAGATCAGATGGCGCTGCAGACACATTTAAAAGGGTAGTATATATGAACTTGTGTTCACTTACACCTAGATGCATCCCAAATGACACCATATTCCCTAAATACTGGAGTGTATTGCCTTTTTTCAAGTGTCCAAAAGGTCCAGGCCAGAAGTAGTGCATTACATAGGAAATAGGGTACCATTTGGCCCACAGACCGACACTCATAAATGCAATCCTGGTCCCACATGTCTTCTGAGAACTCAGTTCAGAATAAAATGTGGTTCACAGACAGACTCAGCTCAGAAAAACAACTATACTGCAGATCAGGCTGAGAAAAGATCTATACTAAAATAATGCACTTCACTGTGTAGGTCAGCAGTAGGCAATGCAGACCATTTTTTGGTCGGGAGGATTATTATTGTTATTCCTTTTTTCAGACATTTTATGCTTTATTGACAGACAGTGAAATGAAGAAGATCGTTTTTTGCTGAAAGAGCAGTAGGCTGGACTTGAACCCCTGCCAGTGATACCTGTGCACTGGAGACAATGTTTATTTATTTCAATTTTGTTTTTTATCCATATTTAAACCCAAATTTCTTCAGACACAGTTTGGTGATATCCCATTTACAATTATAGCCGCGTCTCATCGCAACAACCCCTCAACAGCTGCGAGATAGTTGAAGATTGAGAGGTATTCTCCAAACAAATCTTGCCATGCCATTCTGATTCTTCCCCACTGCTTCCTCAAACAGGACATTTTCACTGGTATGCGACTTGAGGAGAAATAATTCTCCAGCCAGCAACCACGACTCTCTAGCCAGCAACCAATCCATCACAAGGAGCCACTAGAAGTGCAACGTGACAAAGCAGCCCTGTCCGATAACCCCCCGACCACCCTAGGGAATGGTGAACCACATCGTGCTGCCCAATCTCATATGGACATTTTATGTGTTGAAACACCCAGATGTTACCTTTGATTGCTAACACAAGGTAATATAGTTGTTAACTGTAATTGCCAGACTGAGGATTGAAACAGCAGAAGCTCTCCAAAAGGGCAACTTAGGTTTGTTGTTATTTGGAATTGGAGCGACTGGAGATTTGTTGTCGATCATTGTTGTGTCTCTTTCTCAACATAACGATTTTGGCAAAAAGTCTTTCTCCATTATAATCAATTAAACTTGATAGACATATGTCAATAAAGACGTGGATACAAATCTCTAAAGCCTTCCTTTCTTTGAAAAGCAGACTGATTTTACATGATTTACAGGCTTAAGACCAAACGGCATGGCTGAAGTGTTTGGTCGACTTGGCATGCATTGGTACTAAACTTGCCAGGCCTCACTGGATGGTTGAATAAGCTTGAATTGTAAAGCAGAACATAATGCACTGTCAGTGCAGTTCCTCCAGTCACTGCAAGGGCCTTTTAGCTTAAGAAAATTGGCTTCTGTGGAAAGCCTTAAGATGAATGTGCACAGCTGGTATCGGAAGACTAGGTGACATTTTCAACTAATTGTCACTCAGTCTCTGTTCATAAGGGCAAGAGTTGATGGCCGAACTTGGAACTTTGAGGGAGATAGCTTTTGAAATGTCACCTGCAATGAAAAAGAAGTAATTTGGTTTTAGATTAAATGAAAATATGTTATTTTTCTCCCCTAGGCCACTGCATGAGTTCTCTGCAGACACTAAATTAAATGAAACAACAAGATCAGAGTGCAGTCTAGTGAGTTCATGTTTCTCATGCTTTTTTCTTCTCAAAATCTACCAATCAGGCATATATATGTTTTAAGATTTAGGTGATTTAAGGAAATGCTTTAACCGTTTATTTCAGAGAGTACGTTTATTGCTTTAAACATAAAGAATGATTTAAATTTCAAAAGAAAAAAAATAGATAAAAAAATAGAATAAATATAATTCTGGGTGATTACAGATCTTTAGCAGATTCATTGGGTATATTCACTTATCCTAAGTACAAGAATGACAACACTATCTAGTGGTTTGTGTACCATATACAGTATGACTGATCTTTCTAGTGCTCACAGTATTGAAGCCAGTGAAGCAGACACAGAGAAACAAAGTAATAGATGTAAGAAAAACGAGACAATCCAAATACTGATAGAACTGACAGGCAAGGTGGGAAGGCAGATGGACAGCCTTGGTGTGCTGGCCAGTGTAAGTTATTGAGGGGCTATGTAGTAATCCACTTCAATAGTGGGCTGCCCTGGAAAGAAAGACACAAAGAGTTCTTAGCAGGAACCGCCCCCCAGATGTGGCCTTCTTTCTGTGCCTCCCTCTGACTGACAGTCATTGCACTGAAATAAGAGGCTACAGGCACTGCCAGAAGGGATAAAACCTCCACTGATTCTGATCCAATTTGCGGCAAGCAGGTTACAGACTTGTGCATCTATTGAAAAAGACAAGGGCTACGGAATTGGTATTCTGAAAGGTACTTGGATTCAGGAGAGAGTGTGGTTTGCACCACTGCGGCAGTGTTGCATTTGGAGGATCGATCCTTGACTATTTTGGCTGGATGCAGAGCACACTCTTGTCACTCACAGCTCTCTGACAGGGCTGAAGAGGCTGATTGTGGGCATTCTGCTGCAGATGAATCGAAGGTCCTAATCCAACCTTTCACAGTAAACTCTCCACTCCCACAGGGTTTATTTTCTCAAGTTAGCCCTGCTTTTCCCACTTCGGTAGTAGTAGGAGAACAGGTAGGAGAGCGCAGGGTGGAGGACGTGTGGGATATGATGGTAGTCTAGGTGTAAACCACCTGCCATAGCTATATCTCTCAAATGTGCACAGTATGAACAGATTAAACAATATATTTCTGTTCCTTGAAAATACTGCATTGTTTTCAATTTTTGTTCCCCCGTCTTTCTCAAGCTATTATAGTAACACAAGTAATTTCAGCATGTACCCAAAGTATACTGTACATATTGATTTAAACATGTCATAGTTGAAAAGTGGAATGTTCATAAATAGGGCCACTGAGTGTAGCAGTGGTTTAAGACATGACTATGGAGTTCAGCCGCATCAACGTGGCCTGGAGTTTGAATCCTGGTGACTGCATACTGATAGCACCCGTGTGTCTTGCATCCCCCTGATTCAAACCAACACAGTCTCGATCGGATTCTAAGGCCTAGAGGTTGGACAGTGTTGGCTTGACTCATTGCACTCCAGTGACTGCTTTAGTAGGTCAGATGCATAGAAGCTCCTTCATGTTTGTTCGACAGGGAAACTCTCTACTCCTCCCATTGTGCAAGCCAATTTGAATAATAAAAAAAATATTCTCAATAAAAAATCTAAATGAAAGACATAGTACATACAGTAGTACAGTAAGCTCAATGTATTCCATCAACAGTGAAAGAGCCTCCCTACTTTGCTAAATGAGGGCTGTGGTTCCCAGAGTAGTTGGGTTGTGTCGTGAGTTGAAGGGACTTGAGATGTTTCAATGAGAACGTAACGGGTTCTTGGGTGAGAGGAAAGGCGATTGCAAGAAAACGCCTGTTTGAGCCTCTGGGTGGCTCTCCTCACAGTCCTCACCCCTGACTGATGTAACTTACTCTCGTACTGAAAAAGAGCGGCAGAATGATGCACAATGAAGAGGGGTTCCGATTCGAGCCTGGGTTTAGGTCAATGACCAGTCAGGACACACGCTTATTACCACACATCAGACAGATGGACATACAGACACACGGCAATGGCAGTGAATAGTGAAAGTGTTGCAGTGGTTTAAGGTCAAAGACACACTTTACAATATAAAGGGATTCCAGAGGAGAGGGTTCCCGTTGATAAGTTGGTGTGCATCCCATAGATCACAGAAACTGTGCTCAACCTGGACTCTTAGACTGAGGTCAGACTCCTTTCAACTGAGGTTAGAGGTTGGTCAGGTGGTGGAAAAGAGGTACAACCAAGAACAGAATTTTGCTTGATGCCCATTGTGCCCTTGCCAATGGCCTGCAGGTGCCCAGGCAAATTAATTACCACTTTAAGGGCATGTGGCATTGCCCCTAAAATCAGCCAACAAAAACTGTCTAGTCTTGCCTGTGCTTATCTGGTCTTTCTAGACTCACCTTGTGGTGTCAAGAGAAGGACAGTAACATCTACATTCTTATACCTACAGATATGGTGCATACTTTACATTGCTTGTAAGATCAGATGTATATCACTGCATATTGAGTGTTGATCTTTGGAAGTGGCTTTTTTTTCACTTTATCTAATATATAAATATTTCAATTTTGTATTATTTATTTTTTCAATAACTCCAAAAAATCTACAGCCATCAAAATAGAGTTATCTTTTAATCTCGTTCATTGAAGGGTTTTTCATTGTTTTATACAAAACCTAAATATTCCATTAAACCCCTTTCAGCTATTTTCAGGGAGTTTGACATGTCATTACAATTGTTTCCATGGCTGTTGCGTTAGCTGAAAAACACACATTTTAAAAACAAGGGTGGTAAAAATAGTAAAAAAACAAGATCAATCAAAGCAAAAAATGAAGGAAGCCACATTTTTTAGAATATACAGTTTTTTGCGAGGTTAACACATGTATTTGTTTTAAGGTAGATTTTCCATTATTATGTTGCCTTTTTTGTTGTTTTGATTATGTTGCCTTTTGTGTTGTTGTAGGACCAATGTAGTTGTCCCCCAGAAATAATGGAACATTACAATGAGTGCCTTTAGTGTTATTCTGCATACTGTATAAGCAGATTAGACAGAATTTACCATGTTTTCCAAAATATCTGGACAAAACAAACATTCTTTAGGTATGTTAGGCATATCTTAGTTTGTGGCCAAAATCCACAAAAAGAAAAAGTGATTTTATTAAATATTTTTTAAAAACTTTTTTTACCCTAACTTTCCATTTTCCAACAGTGAACCATGCATACCTTTACTGTTGTAGATCAGCTTGTGGGTGTCCCAAAGCAAAACCAAAATCAACTGCTTGTTTCAGGGACTTTGCATATAGAAGATATTGCTATTATTTTTCAGCTCCAACTGTCAATTTTTAAGGAATATATTTGTACTGTGTGTGCCGGTGATACGGAGGTGATATGGAGGTGATGCGAAAGTGACGCGGAGGTGAAGAGGAGGTGATAAGGAGGTGATGCGGAGGTGATGCGAAGGTGATTTGGAGGCGATGCTCCATTTTACCAGCTACTTCTAGCTTACAATTTAGTTGATATGAGTTTGTAGCTTCAACCATTTGGTCTCGGGAACTGTTTATCTGACGACAGTGTGTTCCCCTGGCTCTCCCCATTTGATCCATGTATACCAAACCTTTCCTCCACCAATGATTCGATATTTACAGATGTATACGTGATCTCTTTTGGGCACTCTACCTCAGCAAAAAAAAACGCAAATGATTGTATCTTGGTAGTGCATTCACCATAAGTTCAGCACACACAACTGGAATAAGCTTACACATTTGACCACGTTCAAATCACACCTGCGTGATTTTGGACTTATTGTGGCAAGTGGATTTATCACCAAGTGGATTTATCACATCAAATTTAATATAGAGGGTTGAAAAAGAGAGATCCTCAGGTGGTTAGAGCCTGCGCGTTGCCATTATAACTTGGTCTCTGGACCTGCTCAGGCTCACAAGGTTTAGTTTGGAAGATGGGCTGTGTTATTCCTGAATGTCTATTTTTTCCCCTTCTTACTAAGAGATGTGTTCTGCATACATCAATGGCAGAGAGTGTAGTGTAGCAATATTCTGTGTGTAAGTGTATACCTCATATGACCGGCGTAAGACTATGAAAAGTAATGAAAAAAGTACATTAAAAAGTAATCACACTGTAATAATTGAGGAATACATCGGAATATGCAAGCAAGCAATATAAATCCTTGAGTAGTCTGCAAGAATGGGTCTGAGAATTGAATCATATGTGCAAGTAAATTTACTTCACATTGTAAAATTAATGATTACACTGTAGAGGGCATACAGCTTAAATTACAAGATAGTACAGACATTAACTAAGCGTTATTCTAGTCATGATCAGAAAGAGAGAGAGGAGGGAGAGAGATATTGTAGTCAGGAGGCCATGCCCCATAGCTCTTGGGAAGAGAGAGAGTCTCAACATAGCTGCAGGACCCAGAAGTGAGAAAGAGGCAATGACATTGAGCCGTTTGTAACATCAGACAAGTTTAAATTAATTATCTAAATTCCTGACCAATGGAATTACTGCAAATTTACCTTCTAAGCAGATACTGGACTAAAACCTCACAGGATGTAAACACTGCAGGCCCTCTGGCAGAAAGGGGTTGGGATGGGGGTAAAGAGAGCAATACCACATATCTAAGATAGCAAACAAATAAACCTTGCATACAGTTAATAAGCAGGGACTCAGACGGCATGTGAGGGGCAGTGGTGAAAAAGTAAATATTAAGAAGTATGGCATATAAACTTCTTCCTCTTCTTTCTATACTGTGCCCCAGAGGCATTGCTAGGATTACAATCCATTCGGCCAGGGCAAACCAAGTAGGAAAAAGATTGATTTTGAACAGCTAAACGTATTAATCTGGTGCATTTATTAATGAGTATTAATAAACAAGAAACCAGCCAAGACTAGTTCAGACGAAAATGTTGCCACCTTGAGATTCAAACCTGGGTCACCCACATGAAAGGCTGTGTTGTTAACCACTACACCACAGAACTGTACATTTGCAGGATGTCAGTATAGCCTCTTGTCTCTATCCTGAACAAATCCTCTTTTGCCACTGACCGTTTTAATAGTTAATTGGCCATTCGTGAATGACATTGATACAGTTAAACTGACTAACGTTTCTTACTAAGTTTACCTCCACCACAAATAGCAGCTATGTATTGCGTTTGCCACTGGCCGTTTTAACAGCGTATTAGCCAGTAATAAGCTTTACCGGTATCTACTAACTTACTGGAATAGTCATAAGAATTGAGCAATTGCTAGCGAGTCTGCCAAAGCTATTTCATTTCATGGCATAAGAACGTATTTTTTTCTTTCATGGCAAAACAACGTACTTTTTTCTTTCATTCGTGAATTACATTTATACAATAACTATCAATAAAATCGACGATAACTAACTTTTTCATCAAGTGAAAAGGCGAGAGAATCGTGGAATCTAACATAAATAATTAATAAATGTCGTTGCTCTCAATAGATTCAAACTTAGGTCTTCCACATGAGAGGCACTGTCTTTAACCACTACGCCACGGCATTTCACGTTTCAGCAGTCGCTAGACTCCATTGAGGATTGTGTTAAACTGACTAATTATTAAGTTTTATTAAGTCTTATTAAGTTTGCCTCCACCACAAATAACGTCTATGAACTGTATTGCTTTTGCCACTGGCTGTTTTAACAGCTTATTAGCCAGCAATAGGCTAACTACTATCTACTGACTTCCTAGGAATAATCATAAAAATTGAGCAATTGCTAGCGAGACTGAAGATCAACTACTCCATGCCAGAAACAGTCGCAATGTAACCGTATACTGTTTCAGGTTTCAGCCAGCGAAGTTATCGTCAATACGGAGTAATTCACAATGCGTACTTCGCTTCGCCTGCGAGGAGACAGGAATTTGGGACCTATAGTTCACAAGTCCGCTTCTCTAACCACTACGCTATTTAACAAGGGGTAGTCAGTCAGTCACTCAGTAAGAGATTTGCTCTTCTTAGCCGGCTCTGCTTACGCGGCCCAGCAAAACGTTGAACCAGGTTTTTGGACGAAATAGGAAAGAAAAACTGATCTAAAAAATCTCCAGCTAGTAGTAAGGTTAGCTAGCTAGACATATACATTGTCTATTAGACATCAACTCTTTAGCTGTATATCTCATATCTTTCTTGGAATCTCTTAATTAAATCATAAATACCTAGCCTTGCTACAAGCACTCGCATTGTGTGGAAAAAAATCCCAAATGTCTACCTTATCTCTCTGCTGGTTTCATCTTGATGCTTAGAAACAAATTGGCTTGCTAGCTGGCTACCTCGCCACATTCACCGTAGTTAGCTATAGGCAATCTCATTACCGCCGGCAGTACTGAGGTAAACAGATTTTGCAAGATTTCTAGAAGCAAGCAAATGAGGGGCAATAGTATTAAGATAACATGCAAGTCTGTTAGAGGCTAAGTAGAACTAAGAGATATTTTAACTGCATTAGAGGAGGGGGTGACAGGATCCTTATCTCACTAGAATAGCTGGGAGCAAGAACAGACCACTTTGGAATTCGGTAATAAAACTGGCAGAATGCCAAATCAGGGAAAAGGCGCTAAAGCTAGAAG
>JACXGI010012947.1:0-21717 GCA_016801175.1 Esox masquinongy | reverse complement strand
GGGGGGGGGGGGGGGTAGACTGAGGGCTGAGTTAACCAAAGACCAACAGAGCTTTTAGTTTGAATGGGAAAACGGATGGGGATTTTTCTTTAGGGAGAAAAACTGTGTGGCCTTGGTTGTGTAGTGCTGTGGAGCAGCCTGTGCAATCTAGAGGCTCTGTCTTAACTTCCATTTCTGCAATTGATCTGTTTTAAATAGTGTAGAAGGGGGGAAACTAAATCTGCCTAATCCAAATGCTATTTCTAAAGCCAAAGGAGGAGGAAGTGGAATAAAAAGGAAGCGCTGAATGCTGCAAAGAGCTGAGGAGATGGGAAAGAGAAAGAGGGAGCGGGGAGAGGAGCGGAATGCCAGCCAAAATAATAAAATAGTAAAGAAGAATGCTCAGAGCAAAAGACGGACGTGGAGGAGATGGTTATAGAGAGAGAGAAAGAGAGAGAGTGAGAAGGAAAAAACGAGGGAGGAAGGCAGGAACAGAAATGGTGACAAAGACAAGTGAATAAAACAAAATGGCATCTGTGCGACTTAAGAGCGAGGGAGCAGATAAAGTCTGGCTCTAATGGACAGAAAGATGAAGTGAGCTAGAGAGAGGGGTGCAAAGACAATAGAGATCAGATAGAAAGACTGAATTGGAAGAATGGAGCAAGAGAAGAGGGGTGTGGACAAAGTAGTGGCAGACAGAAAAAAAGGGGGAGAGAGCGAGGGAGCAAGGAGAGGGTGAGATAGAATACTGCAATAGTTTTTGGAGCTGTTATAAAGCCTTTTTATAAAATGGCCTTTGACGGAAGGGCAATGCTTCGCGCTCGCTCTCTCGCCCGTCTTTTCCAAAGTGCCTACGTTATAGGTTAGATGTATGTAGGTTACGCCAGGCTAAAACCTAAAGTCACAGTTACCGAAATGTCACCAGCTTCTCTCTGGCAGCCGGTCATAAACCTGGACACAATTACCCTCACATTGAGTTCAGGAGCATTGTCCCATGGCTTTTGTTGTATTGTTCAATCTCAGAAGTGAACAGTGCATGTCCTTGATCTCTGTTCTGTTGACTACAAAACAGGCAGGAAAACAACAAATCCTATGACTCCTACCGTTACCGCCAGTCAGCACTCATGCACCCACATTTGGGGCCTGTACTAGTGTACTCCTGCACTCTCTCAGTACCCGATGTCACCACCCAACAGATACCGGAAGCCAACAGAGAGGTATGGTTATCTGTTATGCTGGGACTCAGAGAGCAAACACGGAACTGAACAGATGTCCATTAGAAATTATTACTGAAAAGCAACCATTTCTAGGTTTGGTCCCACTACACCAAATCCCACTCTGAATCTCTGCCCTTATCATGCTGTCACTCCATTGCAAAAACCACAAATATGAACAGGCCTTGTTTTCTTGTATTCATAATTTAAAATTGTGTTATCCTCTTTTAAGCATGATTTACAAGTGCTGGCAATTTTCGACAATTTATCCTGGTTTTTGAATATCTGTCTTGAGTCCTCATTCTGACAACCTATTATGGGACCATTAAATGAGATACATTGTTGAGGGAACTGCTTTATGAAGGTGTACTCCACTGATGACAAATCGTTTAAGATATTTAGTTGTGTTTTAAGAATCAGGCTGGCAGCGATTCAGGATACACAAATAAATCCATAGTCTCTAGACAGATGGTATACTTCCAGTAATGTATCAATGGTCCAACTAACGTCTGTATGTACATTAATGTCTGGCGTCAGGCGAGTAAGAAATGTCACTGCTGTATATTCCTCATCGAAGCATAAGCACAAATCTTTGACAGTCTTAAGACCGACTGAGCTAGCTGTATAGTGAATGAACAGTACATTCTTAATTTTTTCAGTGAATTGTATTTCACAAAATGCTGAGGGGAGAACACAGAACAATGCCATGGCAATGGGATGCAGTATGGAAAGTGCAATGATCTAGCGACAAAATCCATCTCTGTAGGGAGACTGCAGTTGTAATATCAGCACAATGTTTTTCTTAACCAAGCGAAGGCTGAATATAGCGCAAAATGTATATTGTAGTAGTTCAAAGACGTGACACCAACGTGTGGGCTGACAGACCAACAACCTGGACGAAACAGGAATAAGGGGGTATAAAGCGGTTACACTGAATCACGTTTTGTCTCTCATTTAATTTCTTATGAAATAAGAAATTAAAATGCTACTTCTGTCAGTAACAGAAGGTAACAGGCTTTGTGGCGAGTGTTTAAGGTTCTTGAAGTACGGCATTTGGAGTTCAGAATATCAAGTAGAGGAACACCTTGAAAACCAATCCTCAATTTGGTCCTTGAAAAGTCCTTGACATTTTTGTGGCCAATTCATAAGCTCTGCGGCTCCAATATGATAATTAAATGATTTAATTTCTCATCAGTTTTTGTGAGATCTAGTCGTAGCTTGTCTCCTGACGTCATTTAACAGGCACAGGCGTGGGCAACAACCCCCCCTCCATGGAAGTGTGGCAGCCTCCCTGGGGAGGTGTTAAAACCACTGGTTTGTTCATCTGCTGCTGTGTAGTTTCATCACATTTTTTCCAAACAATGTGGGTGTGCTTTAGCCTAATTGGTTTTTGCTGCGTTAAAAGATGTAATATTTGTGTTTTTGCTACTCTTTACTGTAGTAATTTCTGCCTCTGTGACTTGGGCTCCCAAACAGGTGTCTTAAGTCATTAATATCACTGTTCAATATTTGGAGCCATTTAACAGGTTGGGTTGAGACATACTGTGGAGTTAACAACTTTAGAAACAAAATTTACTTTTGTATTAATCATATTTTTTTGGCCTGTGTATGATTTGAGAGGTTAAACGTTACATTTTGAATGAATTTTGTAAAACATGAAACAAAATAATTTGGAAATATCTATTTTCCATTATCAACATTAATTTTCTCCATTCCAAACACTATGGATGTTTCGCGGACACTGAATAAGCCTAGTCATGGACTTACAATTCAAGCTCAATGGAGATTTAATCTCTGTCCATGAACCCTCTCCTATGTGTCTAGCAGTTTGCAAAAAAATCTTAAGACAGACAAAACTCATTTATTATTCTAAAACTGCAGCTCTACCTTGGAACACACATTCTGAATTAGCTTCAGCAGTTACCAAACTAGGGTCACGAGAACCAGGATGAGTAACCTCCAGTGGCTGCTAAATGTGGTTGCAATAAACAGAATGTGGCTCTAACTTTTAAACAGTTAAAATGTCAAAAAATGGTGACTCAATTTCTGATAAGACTCTCAACACTGTGTCTTCTGCTTCCCTCAGGTCCATCTTAGTCCAGACGTGGACAGGACTCGGCAGCAGTGATGTGGTGAGTCACTAAACCTTGAATCTGATCGCTAGTTCCTTGTGATTGAGTTCAAGTTGGGTCATGAGTCGCTGTGGCTAGTAGCTAAGAGTCTGGTTCATTGCCACCAATGGTTGAGTCACAAGTAGAATCACGAGTCACTTCGGTTAAAGTATGAGTCCTGGGGAAGCCGAAGACACACCGTGTCCCCAAATCCTGGAATGCATCTTTGCCTTAATATTGCTGTTTACCCAGTATAGAGTAATGGCAAAATGTATTTAGTTGTCATTTATTTTTTATTTTTTTCTTCCCAATGCTGAAGAGCCCATACACAAAAAATATATTTAGGAATATGTTTCAATAAAACTGAAACATTATTTACATTTATTGGTTGAATATAAAATATATAAGTAAATAAAATACATTTAAATATATTAGGTACATACATGTGTAAAATAGACCGCATAATATTTTCTATCCAGATTGTCATGTCAAGTCTCCACTATATTAACATACAACAACAAATTAAGTGTAATATTTCAATGTATTTATATTAGATGAGTACACATTTTCATATCTGTCCTTGAAGTAGATGTAAATACATGCACGTACATTTTTAAAAAATACATTCCATTATTTTACTTTTGCACATGCGAGAACTGGTCTCAGCATCTAGTTCCACTATTCAATCTCCTCATGTAAGCACATCCAGTCCATGCGCACATATATTATCATATACACACATATTTTATCATATATAAGCAAGTGCAGGTCTACAATGGCTAACAAGGTGAGAACTAGTCCGAGTCATCAACAGTCAAGTCCAAGTCAGGTAAAATCAGAAGGTTCATCGCAGGGAAGAAACGTGTCGGCCCGGTTGCTGGGATTCCATTTTCATTGGATTTATATGTAAAATAACAAAGGCTATTATAAACGTCTACTGATGCATCATGGATGGGATGCACCCGGTCAGCATCTTCCCCAGAGTACACCGCCAGACAGGGTGGCGTAGTCAACCCAGGCCATCCACATTATTTGACTACATCCCTTGCACCTAGATCTACACAGTGGCAGACCTTAGCACACTCAGAGACTAATTCACACTGTACATCTATTGTGCACTCACTCACAAATCTCTAATGAAGCACCTTCTAGTAATCCACTCCACATCTACCCTCTCCGTCACCCAACCGTCACTACAAACCAGCCGAAACTGGGGCCCAGCCCAGCCACGCCTCCAACACCCAACTCCAACACTACTTTCTAGCATTTTCTTAAAGGTTTCTCGCTTCTGGGGACTTTCATCTCTACCACTGCACTACTCTAGAATACCGTACTGTAGAATACTGATGTAAAGGGCATTGAGTCAGCCTGTCTTGCTTGTGTCTCCAAGTCCCTTATAAAGGTAACATGCTGTACCTCAGGCCTGGCCAAGCATGCAACACGGTGTGTCAAGAATACAGTGGTTGGTATCGTGCGTGTTGAAGCGCCAACTCTCTCTCTCGCTCACACACACACACTGTCCTTCCCACTCTCTTTCTCTTTTCTGTTGTTGCTCTTCCTGTGTGAAAATGGTTGCTGTCAGCAGTTAACGGGGCGGAGGTATTCAGGCGCCCAGGCGACAAGACATTATAGTAGTGTGGGAGTTGACAGGCCAGACTGTAATGTTAGACTAACGTTAGGTGGACAGGACAGGCCTGCTGGTCTTCTGGAGTCACTGTACTGTAGTCAAACAAGTACCCTGTGTCACAGCTTTACTTCCTTTATTCTGTCTTCTCCGTTTTACTTTCTACCTCTGCCATTGTCTCCCGACCTCTCCCATCCTCTCCTGTCTCGTCCTGTCCTTTCCTTCCATTTATCCGCCTGTTCTACTTTCTGTTCTATTTCAGTCTTTTGTCGTCAGTCACTCGAGCCATAGGAAGTCTGCCCTGCTAACATCTAGAAGACAGTTCAGAAGCAACACAACCAGGACAGAAAGACTTAAATGAGCTCTCTCCTCTCCTGTCCTCGTCTGTCCTTTCTTGTCCTCTCATCCACTCATCAGTCCCATCCTGGGCACATATTTCACATAAATCTTCAGCGTTCACCTATTGACTAACCTTTCGAAGACAGATTCACAGTAAAGGAAGTGTGTGTCTTCTTCCAGGCTTTAGTAAATAATTTGGGGAAAAAACCCATACAGCTGAGACATGAATATGCCGAAGATAGACTTGGGATGTGACGAGTGGGAATGAGAGAGATGGAGTGCGTGTGTGTGGTCGTGTGTGTAGCCCGGTGAGAGTAGACGGAGAACATATACATGATTCTGAGACGTCAGCAGAGATCCTGTGCCCAGAGGCAAAGCTGCTGTTAGTGGAGCCAAGACCTGTCTACTGCTGAAGCACACTACATCAGAGAGCAAAGAGATGGGGAAGACAGAGTGTGAGACAGAGCGAGACAGAGGGAGAGAAAAACGTTGGAGAGCGACGGACAGATTGAGAAAAACAGATAGAGACACAGCAAGAGAGAGACAGAGTCATGGGGCTACAGAGAATCAGAGAAAAACTGAGAGCCAGCAAAGAGTGAGGGCCAGAATAAGGGCCAGACAGCAAATAGTGCAAAAAGTGAGAGGGAAAGAGAGCTGGAGATGGGAGGGCTGGAGGACACTCAGAGAGAGGCAATAAGAGGAGGACATTAGGAGTGGTAGTGAAGAGGACAAGACAAAGGCATGTGGAGTACAAAAACATGAAGGAGAAAATAAAGTGCACTTAAAAAGGGAAAGAAAATAAATATAGGGAGAGTTGAGTGCTTCCCTATCATCAAACACACTAGCACGCAAACACACATGCACACTCACAAACAAGAAGAATTAAAAGTAGGATGTTTATGAGTGTAAAATCATTATAAAACCATTAAAAGTATAAAGTAATGGATATGGTCCATAAAGTTGTTTTTTCTTCTTCCAAATTAGATATCCTGAATAGTTTGTAGATTACTGTAGCTAATGTCTTACTGTGCTGGTTACTGCAGCTAACACGTTTTAATTCGCTGGTTACTGTAACCAACATATTTTTCTGCTCTGGTTACTGGAGCTAACATATTTTTACTGCGCCAGTTGCTATAGATAACATATGTTACTGTGCCTGTAGCTGTAGTTAACATACTTTACAGTGCCGGTTGCTGTAGCTAACACATTTAACTGTGCCAGTTACTGTAGATAACATATTTAGTTGTGCCGGTAGCTGTAGCTAACATATTTTACTGTGCCCGCAGATGTAGCTAATATATTTTACTGTGCCGGTTACTGTAGTTAACATATTTTATTGTTAACTACTGTAGCTAACACGCTATTTTCTTAAGCAAACAGCCACAATTGAGTTTTCAGTCAGGTGTTGAGGATACTCAACGTAAATGGCATTACTTCTGCCGTAGTGAGCAGCATCACTCTCATGGTGTCGTGGACTTGTTTTGTCCAGTATGATATTATTCATTATTCATATAGATTCATATAGAATACTGACTCATCCATAATCTTCATTGTTTTTTATTTCACTCTTTTCCCCCAAAACGTTTTATCAAATTAATCTTTGTAAACAAATTCAAGCATTTCTTATTTGACACAACAACTTTGTAGTTTACCAACATATCCTTGGAAAAACAAATAAAGATGTATTTCACAAAACAATCAAAAGTGTAGTGGAGTACATGTTAACGCTCGTGTGTGTGCGCGCATGTGTGTGTAAGGTGTGTTGTTCAGGATAAAGGGGCTCAGGTGGGCCTCTGCTGTTTCTGACCAAAGCTGATAGATGTGTGAAAGTGAAACAAACACAGACACACACACACACGTCACACAAACCCATGTCCTAAGAATTCAATCTGTACCTTTATATAAAGATGTTGCTATTGCCAAAAACCGTCCTTCACAACACCAGAACCTAGGAGAGCATTTACAACAGCTAGTCACGACTTACAGTTGTGCTTCAGTCGGTCTATCAAATAAAAAAAATACTGAAGGCCAACATGCTTTCTTCGTTGATTTGGCTTGAATTAGATTATCTGAATGACAACTGTTTGCTTTTTGTTCACGCCATCAAACTGCATGTATAAAAACTGAATGTCTGTCTTGCAATTAAGTCGTTTATTAACCAGATTTTCATTCATACATTTTTTGTGACAAAGTACCCAACATTTATTTTAAGAAAGGCAATGGTGATGGAATCAAATTGGTTGTCATATTTCCCAATGTCAGTGGAACAAAACATAGCAGACAAAGGTGGGATCTTTTTTATTTAATATTTCCACTAAACATATAGGGCCGGTTTTGCAGACACAGATGAAGCCTAGTCTCGGACTAAAAAAACAAGCTCAATTGAGTTTTCTATTGAACTAGATTTTTTAGTCCTAGACTAGGCTTAATCTGTGAAACTGGCCTGTAGGGTTTTATTTTGGTGACATAATGAGCACTGCTTGGCACAGTCCAGGGTTGGTGAGCAAGGTCTTGGTACACTGACCAACATAGCCTTGCCAAAAGGAACGGAAATGAAAAATTCCTAGCTTGACAAGCATTGGTTAAATTGTCTTAGTCTACCGACCATTATCCGCCACAAGTTTACCCCATGTGTTTTGTGCAACCAAGCACCCTTCTCTAACCTGTAATATTGCTGTGGGACAGATGTGTGAGCGCTGAGTGCAGCTGAGCTGTTTCGCTAGCACTGACTCGCGGCATAACGAGGCAGTTGTTGCTTCATTAATACTTGTTTGTTGCGTGAGCAGTTGGGGAATCCGATACACTTACAACAGAACAGGTGAAAGATGAGCCAGACAGGTGGATTTACAGGAAAAGAAAATACGCAATTTATTTATTTATTTATTGTTTACACTGCTTGTAATGACAAAGTGAAAACATGTTCTTAGAAGTTTGTGCAAATTTGTATATGAGTACATAAGTATCCAGACTCTTCATTCAGTACTTTCTAAGTAATCACAGCTGTACAATGAACTTTGGCAGTGATGCCAGCTTCAAGTCTTCTTGGTTCTACATCTACCAGCTTTGCACCACTGGATATGGCTCATGTCTCCAATTATTCCTTGTAGATCCTCTCAAGCTTTGCAAGCTTGGATGGGGAATGTCAGTGAACTGCAGACTTCAGGTTTCCCCACATATGTCCAATGGGGTTTGTCTTGGCTTTGGCTTGGCCATTCTAGGACATTTACAGACTTATCACGAAGCCACTCCAGCGTTGTCTTGGCTGTGTGCTTTCATAAATAACAAATTTTATACACTTACTGGTATGCACACTATTGGTTTTTAAAATAACTTTATTTCATTGTCTAGGAGCTAAGGGCATTATCCTATTCAAGGTTATTGGATTTCTCCTTTTTCTGGATAATTCCTTCGCTGCCCATGAAATGTGTGGTTCACATTTCCAGCTAATTATATTTTGGAACATGGATCCCTACAGTACCATAGTGCACACATACGTTTAACATATGAATAAAAGTGAATCAACATTCAAGATAAACACTGAGTTCCATGAACCGTATTTATTCATATGGCGTAGAGCTCCACTGAAGTACTTAAGATACCTATCAGTGGGCGATTAAAAAGGGAGCAAAAGCAATGTCCACTGAACAAAAGTGGGAATACTGCATACAGCAACATATAGCCCGCACTACCCCATTGCTGACCAGTCTACCATACCCTGGGAAGTATCCCCATGCCATGATGCTCCCACCACCATGCTTCACTGTAGGAATGGTATTTGCCAGCATAGGAGTGGACATGTTTTCACCAAACACAGCACTTGGAATTAAGACAGAATAGTTCTTATCAGACCAGATAAACTTTTTCCTTATGGAGGCATGTTATACACCTTTCTTGCATTTGTTTTTTGCTCTGTTATTCACTTTGATGTTTGGGGACCTTACCGTATATCGGCAGGTGTGTGTCATTCTAAATTTCCAATTGATATAAATTGCCAATCAATTGACTCCAATCAAGCTCTACAGACATCTCAAGGATTATCAAAGGACACAGGATGCATCTGGGCAAACTTTGGAGTGTCGTGGTGAAGGGTCTGAATACCTACAGTATGTTCATGATATATCTGTTTTTCAACTGTCACAAATTTCGAAAACATTATTTCGCTTTGTCATTGTGGGTATTGGGTGAAGATCAGGCTTTCCACTCCTATCATTTCACTGTGACGCTCCCCCACGATAGAATTAGTAATGCTACAGCAACAAAAGTACTGTAATTAACTATTAATTATGCACATGAATCGCTTTTGCCCGGTGAACAGTGAACAGTAATCTGTGGATGTACAACACTGTTCTAAAAGTTACATAGGTATTTTCAGTTTCTGTTTGGAAAGCTAAGGCTGCAAGGAAAGGAAAGCTGCAGTTCTCAGGTAGACTGGAGACATGCCGTGAAATGTAGACTGGAGATAAACATTAATAAAGGATGTGTTATAAATGAATCATTTCATTTTCATTACAGTTTGAATGCGATTAAAGCATTAATTTACATGATCAAATATCAGAAATGCCGCTCCACCATGGCACACCTTGATGAATTTTAATTCACAAAAATCAAAAGATAACAAGTCCCATGGAGTGCTACGTTCGGTCTTTTAAAGCCA
Source organism: Esox masquinongy (assembly GCA_016801175.1). Lineage (NCBI taxonomy): Eukaryota > Metazoa > Chordata > Actinopteri > Esociformes > Esocidae > Esox > Esox masquinongy. The sequence goes on along the minus strand of JACXGI010012947.1, from coordinate 11,796 downwards.
ACTTCGAATGGCAGGGGTTCCAGGCTCATATACGCTTTACGCAATAGCCTGGGGACGAGGTTAGCGTTGGGCAAGGGTTGCCTTGCCTTGTCACGCTGTAGCACCTTCTTGTGGTAGTGTGGTTGTTCTGCAAGCTTGATTACGGTTTCTGGCTGGAGGTTGAATGTGTTCTCCTCAAATTATGTAGGCGCTGGTATGTACATTGTGATTAAGGTACACTACCTACACAGATTGCGCACGCTTTTGGCGAGAGTGGGCGCTTTTGCTAATAAATGCATGGATCATACAGCCCCTTCAGAGGGTGGTGAATTCCACCCAATGTCCCATTGGGGTAATACTATCTGCCCTGCACATGACATTTACTCCTCACATTGCTGCAGAAAGGCCAGAAAGATCATCATGGATCTCAGCCACACGAGCCGTGGGCTGTTTGCTCTGCTAGCAGACAAGAGACAGTTCAGAAGCATCACCACCAGGTCAGGAATACTGAATTTGGGAATAGTTGCTTGAAAATCCATTACCATTTGTGTGGAACCAACATAGCTGTTGTAGAAAAACAGGTAATGCAGAATAATGGTCTTCAGGTCAAAGTATAGCAACAAACACTAAATAACCCAGTGACAATACGTGACAGGAAGTAAGAGGCAGCTCAGGTAGGAATGACTGTATTTGCAGGGCCATATTCAGGAGGTCACAATGTCAAACAATATTACACAGAATACTCTCAGTCATTGTAGTGAGTTGTATGTGTTCAGTCTGCTATATCTACCTAGTAAATGTATCAGCTATAAACATCTCATTTCTGTGAGGCACTTTGTGAACATAACCCCCTCATGAATATGCAGTTAGTTTTAGGCCATTATTTCATTTAGAAGTCATGTTATCGAAAAGTGACAAGAGTTCTTGTGAACAGAGATATGGATTTGTTTTTGACGTTATTAGGGTTATTAGGGTAGGCAGAAGTCATGGTATTTCTAGGAGCAAGGTCTTCTGCAGCGGAACGCTCATTTGATGAATCCAATGGGATACTAGTAGTTCGCTCACAAACAGGAAGGCCTACTGTATCTAGTAGCCAGCTGAAAACCTTGTGTCTATGTCAATGTGTCTGGCAAAGAAAAGCTCCATAGTCTCTTCTCCCAGGTGTCCAAACCATTTACTTGATGAAACCCAAGAAGTATCAAAAGAACACCCAAGAGAAAAAATATTCACTTTTGTACACTCAAAAAGAGCTGTAAGAAAAACGTATTGACCACGGGCATTTTCGGTTTTATCAGTCAAGAAGGTACAGCAGAAAGCCTAAACGAGGCCACATGGAAACATCTGTGTTACACACTGTAGCCATGTTGTGTCCATTTCTAGTGAGAAACGCCATCAGGAAGAGACATTCCTTCTGATAAACAAGAGAATGCCGCGATTACTCTCTCTCTCTCTCTCTCTCTCTCGCCGCTCTCTCTCTCTCTTAATTTCTCCTTTCTCCGCCTCACCTAATAATGCTCATCCCACCTTGACTTTTGAAGTGAGGTACTGTATATGTGCAATGGACAAACTGTGAGTCGCGTATGAATAGCTATTCAGCTGTGTACCATCATGACATAACTTGAATACATGTTGTGGGAGGTATAACCAACAATGGCAGGACTCTTTTCTACACGACAATATTCCAGGGTATTTTCTCCCTGCCAATTCAATCAGTCGCCTATTAGGTCTGAAATAATTTATTGTACAAGAAAGCAACTTCATTTGGGTGACACAATGTTGATTTCATAAAATTTGTATTAGGCAGGCCCTGTCATCTTCCAGCAGTTATAAGGTGGTGATTTTTCTTACAGACTCATTGGAATGTCTCTTCTTCATATTCTGAATGAATGTGATGATAGTCAGTCAACACAAACACCAACAAATTGTATATATTTCAGTATATATCTTAGAACTCAAAGCTAAGCAATGAGAGGTGGCTTATGTTTTTTTTTATCTCTCTCTATATATGTATATAAATATATATCCCCCAAAAAGACTGAAAAACAAGAAAAAAGGAAAGACATGCGAAAAATACCTTCATCCCGCGGTCTGTTCATTGTAGACTCATCGTGTTTTTTTGTGAGCGGACCTAGGGTGCAAGAAAAAAAGGGGGGAAAAAGAGAAAAGAGAAAATTCAAAAAAGATTACTGGCAAAAAACGCAAAGAAAAAATCAAAAAGAGAAAAGAAGAAAGAGCAAAAAAGACAAATCATCAAGAGAGGTCAGCAAGTTTTTTTTCTTTTTCTTATTTCTTTTTAAAAAGATGACAAAAACAAAACAAAAATGCATCATCACAGACACAGACTTATAAGAAAAGACAACAAACGCTTTTTCAAGATAAAAGAAGGACCCCACTGTATCTGAAGACTCAATCACTCCTCACCCTCAGGAGAAATGGATAAATAGTTGGAGTTGGTTGTTATTTAGTTGCTTAGTAGTTGTGATGCCCTTTCTGAACCCATGTTTTGTTACTTGTATTCAAGTTGGGTTTCTGCCTTTAGGGGACCACAGTAAGTTGAGAAGTAGGATCTGTGGTTAGAAAAACAACACCCACCCTAACCCCCCCCTTCCCCCTCGGAACCCAAAAAAGGAACGTCGGTTAGAGAGGGGTACCAAGAGGGAGGGTTGGGCCTAGTCAAGTCCTCACCCAAAACCTACAATAACATGTATTGATTCAGAGTAGTGTTAATTTTTTTTCTCCCTCACACAAACATTGATCCACTCCTTCCTTCTATCCTGATGCACTACAATACCCACAGTGCTTTGCACAATATGAACAATACAAACACATTAGATTACAATCGTTGACAAAACACGCACAACAAAATCATATCTTTATTAGTCAGCAGACTCCAGTGACAGACACAATACAACTAAACCGTAACGACCAGAGGTCGTTTTAAACATGCCTTTGAAAAATGATTAAAAAGTGAACTAGTAGTTGCATATGGAACAGACGACACACACAACCAGCTGCAAGTCAATTAAAAATGTAGCTTGATGCTAGTTAACTGAGTGTATGCTGGATGCTGCTGGGTAAAAGGTGCATGTAATTCTATCCACATCTGCCCATTAGCTGTTCCTGGCAAATGGAGAGGGAGAGGCAAAAGAGATAGAGAACAGAGGATTCTTCTCCTCCCCTCTTCCCCTTCTCTCCTCTCCTCTCCTCCTCTCCGCCCAACGCTAAAAGTTTGCTTTTGATGAACTAATCTTGTGATATGCAAAACAGCAATCAGTGTATGAGCCAATCAGGAAAGAAGCCTGGGCTATCAGAAAGCACCATCTGTTGTTGGGATTACAACTAGCCACAAAGAAACCAATGGGAAGGGTTCGTCACTGTTCCTCAGAAACCACATTCCTGGCCCCACTCTGATAGGCTGATAACCAGGAAGTCTGTCAGCCTTATTATTTTTTTACCAATTAGGTTATTTGTAATAGCAATGAGATCTCAGAAATATAAAAAGTAAATGTCTTATTGGAAAATGAATGCAGCCCAAACCCCAACCTGCTGTGAGGATGAGGTACGGGGTAAAAGCTTGAGACATAAAGCTTAGCCAAGAAGAACTAATAGGACTATAAGTGTCTATGTACATGGGTTACGCTTTGAGATGGTTATGATTATAGCTTACATATAAGGTTAGCAGACATACATTGTAGTGAGTGTTAGATGGACTAGGTCAACCTCAAATAAAAAATAATAACCTTCAATTAAATAAAAAAATCAATTGACCGAAGGTAAAATTGTTAACTGATGTTAAATCGCTGGGATATGCTGGTGCGTCAAATAAATGTGGTTAGTTTTTAACATCCTACAGATATGTTTTCATAAAGAACAATCCCGTCGAGGAACATCAGCTGATACGGATGTAAAATCCACAATAATTCTTCCGAAATATTTTTTGTTTTACAAACTTTGTGATTACAAATTGAAAAGAAACAAGTCCCCAGCCACCTAATGTCTCTTGGCCGTTCCACCCTAAGGCTGCTCAGTCCAGTGAAAAGTACTTCTCTGTCCTGGTACTCCAATTGTGGCCCAAGACTCCCTGCCCATTTTCTGAAAACTTAAAAAACTTTTTTTAATACAATTTCTAAAATAACTCCACACAGTCTGGATTAAACTTTCGATGTAGAATTGAAATATGATATGAGACACATTTGTAGGAATAAAGCAAATACTGCTGGGCAACACAACAGCATTAAACGGTTAACAGAGGTTAACCTAAAAGAGTTCACCAGTGTAACCTTGGTCCTATGTGCCATGGGCATATTTTGTATCCAGGTTCTCTCTCACAACCACATTTTCAGATCAGACGACCCCTAATTTGGGAAACGTTGATGTTAACATAGACCATCACATATTGCGTTGAACTGTCCAGTAACCAAAAGGTCGCTAGATCGAATCCCTGAGCCAACAAGGGGATAGTCGCTCATCGTGGTAGCATAATGTTTTGATTTTTCAGAACAGATGAAATGTTTTACATTGTAAACCAAATCAAACAGGCAAAGAGGGTAACTAAATGTATATCCTAATAAAATACATAAAAACAGTGTATTTCCCACATTATAATTAAACCGATTATTCTGCCTCTCTCGCTTCACACTGCAGTGTGTTTCCAGACATTTATAGCTCTTTTGGTAGGGCATGGCACTTACAAAGCCAGGGATGAGGCTTTGATTCCAAAGGGGGGCCAGTACGGATAATGAATGCACTCACTACTGTAAGTTGCTCTATATAAGATGACTTGAATTATAAATGTAAATGGTGGTGTCATTTACATTTAGACATTCCATATTAACGTGACATTCTATATTAACGTGACATTCCATATTAACGTGAACAACAACGCTTCATGTTGTTTTCTACATCCTTGGTTTTCTTCAGCCCTGGTTAAGCGGCATTCACGCCCAAACTCACCACTGATCACACCGTTTTAGTTTTGCCACCAAGTAGGCCTCACTGAAAATGAATGGGCCAGCCTGCCAGCTGTGGGCTCTCTGCAAACGCCTTTAGTGTTTACCGCTGCATTCAAAGGCAGAAAACGTAGAAGAAAAGCTGTTAAACAAGTGATTTAGTTAAGTACTGAAAACAAGTATGAATTGGACCAATAAACATGTTTGTTTTTACGGTAGAGCGTTAGAATGTTATTAGAAACAGTTTTCACATTCGTCATGACACACTAACTGCAATTTTACAATTTACTGTTCAGTTAATGATAACAGACGAGACGTGTTTTCTTTTTTATTACAACCACTAGCATCTGTCCTCCCCTCTTTCTCACTATCTTCGCTTCTCTCTACCTTTTCTCTCTCCTCCCTCCCTCCCCATCCCCTCTTTCAGGCCTCCACTCTATCTTTCCACCCCCAATTTCTTTCAACTTGCTATCTCTCTACACTGTATTCCCTTCACTTTTAGCTCTGCCATCATCAAACATACATTTATTAATTTGTAAATCTATTTTTAAGGTATATATACATGCTTTATTGACAGATGGTGGAGAGATCAGTGGTTCTGAATGAGCAGTGGGCTGGATTTGGCCTCTCCATGCAGAGGCACATGAGTCCTGTGGGCTGTGGCTTAGACCGCTGGTATACCCTCCTCGGCCACCTTCTTTTAACCTTTGTGAAGACTACTGAACTAACCTGGGTTCAAATAGCACTGAGGTCGTTATAAGTCTCTGAGCGTTTGCTCTGGCCTGTCAGGAGTGCCATATGGGGAGATTTGCTGTTTCCTGAACATTCCGTCAGCTCCGCATGCATCAGACGAGCTCAATTAGGCACAGATGAAGTTTGCTAAAGTATCTGAAATGATTTGAAATTGTTTTTTTTAAACCCAGGGCAGCTCACGGACTGTGGACCAGGTTACATAACGTTTTATTTCAGCTCTACTTCACCCCCCCCACACTCACACACACACACACACACACACACACACACACACACCGACTGCATTGTCAAGCACACAACACCACAGGCATGCCTCTAGTCATAGATACGGTAAAGACACTCAGACCGGCCACTACACCCAAGGTGTGTGTGTATGTGTGTACCAGTCTCTCTTTTTCTCTCTCTTTGTGTGTATGTGTATCTATTAAAACGTGTACGTTCATGACACAGACTAAGCATTTAGTCCAGGTGGTGAGAGTCTAATTCAGCCAAAAGCAAATGGAGTGCAGGTTAACGTAGAAATGAATTCAAGTGTCCCTGACACGCTGTGGCTAAAAAGATGAGCGGTTGCCGCGGTGTTGACAGGAGTACTGGGGTAGCGTGTGTCTCCGTTGTGTGAGACTGGGTCACTGTTTTGTTTATGGTGAGTCAAACGTCATGCTTCTCACTCCAAGCCTCCATCTCCTCCTTCGTCACCCCTTCTCGCCCCAAAAATGAGGGAGCTGGCCACCCACCTATTTTGTGGCGCAGGCCTTGTCAGCAGACGACTGTGAGTGAATGTGTGTGCCACGACGCTTTCATTACAGTATATTTAGATCCATGAATAAAATTCACTGTGTACGATTCTTTGGTTTCGCTGATTCAACAGGAGGCACAGAAGTTAGTCAATCTGGACCCACAACGTTTCCTTAAAAAGATCCTCACGAAAATCTGTTGAGGTTATTGAATAACGGGGATTGATTACATCTCTGTTTGAGGCAGTGTTCCTCGTAAGAGTCATTTGTCCACCATATACCCCTCCAGCCTTTCTCTCTCGTCTCGTCTCCTGAGTCCTTTGTCTCATTGCTTCAACAGTGCCTGAGAAGTATCGATCTAGTTGTACAGGAGAGAGAGAGGAAGAAGAACAATGAAAAGAACAAGAATGAGGGGAGAAAGGGTTGTTTCTGGAATGAAAACCATGTTATAGAGGATGAGAGGGGTGTTGAGATTGTAAATCGTTCGTTTGTTAAATATTTTTTCAAAATATAATTTGTCTTATTTTTCCATTTGCTTGGCAATGTAAACAATGCTTCCCAAGCCAATAAAGCACTTTACATTGAAATTAAGAATGAGGGACAGAGATAGACACACAAACAGAGACAGACAGACAGAGAGAACCTGGCAGGGAGCCAGATAGAGTTAAATTTACAGAATCAGTCAGAGAGCCAGATAGAGTTATATTTACAGAACCAGCCAGGGAGCCAAATAGAGTTACATTTAAAGAACTAGTCAGGGAGCCATATAGAGTTACATCTACAGAATGGTGATGACAGAACCAGGTGGGAGTCAGATATATTTACATTTACAGAACCAGATGGGGAGCCAGGTAGAGTTACATTTACAGAATGATGATGAGAGAACCAGCCAGGGAGCCAGATAGAGTTACATTTACAGAACCAGTCAGGGAGTCGGATAGAGTTACATTTACAAAATGATGATGAGAAAACCAGCCAGGGAGCAGATAGTGTTACATTTACAGAACCAGTCAGAGAGCCAGATAGAGTTACATTTAGAGAACCAGTCAGGGAGCCAGAAAGAGTTACATTTACAAAATGATGAGAGAACCAGCCAGGGAGCAGATAGAGTTACATTTACAGAACCAGTCAGGGAGCCAGATAGAGTTACATTTACAGAACCAGCCAGGGAGCCAGACAGAGTTACATTTACAGAACTGTGAAGGTAAAAGACATTTTCTCACCATGCAAACAGTCACAGACACAATTTGTGTGCGTGTGTGTGTCAGCATGTAGGCCTGTGTATATGTACATGTTTCTACTATGTCCCGGCCTTGTCTGTGCTGTTTGGCCTGGCCTGTGTACTTCGTCTCATACTGGGATCCCTGTGCTCCTCCTGAACAGACGTGGGACTAATCTGGAGGTTTACTGGGTAATCTACCTCGTTTGGAGGGACAATATTTCCCATCCGTCTCTGGGAAACGATGCCCTAAATCCCATTAAAATCTAACAGAACATGTCTTCTAATCAGATAGATTAGTGCTGCATTCGTAGCCCGCCTTTTAAAAACCATTTGGAACGTGCGGTACGCATTTTGTGAGATTCCGTTTTTTGGCAACGCTTTAAGGACATAGTTTTCCTCACTTTTATCAAAATCAAGGTAATATCGGAAGAATGTCGATAGGAATTTAAAAAAAGACTTGCCAACTGCCAACTTTTGTCTTCCAACAACTCTCTTTCTCTCCTTTGTTTCGCCACTCCCCATTTCTCTCTTTATCCTTTCATTCCAGTCGCTTGCCTCATCAGAATGTATTCTACCTTAGAGGGTTGCACCTGGCACACTTTGTCTATGTGAAGAATCATTTATAATAACCACCTACCACAATGTATCTATGTGAAGAATCATTTATAATAACCACCTACCACAATGTGTCTATGTGAAGAATCATTTATAATAACCACCTACCACAATGTGTCTATGTGAAGAATCATTTATAATAACCACCTACCACAATGTGTCTATGTGAAGAATCATTTATAATACCCACCTACCACAATATGTCTATGTGAAGAGTCATTTAAAATACCCACCTACCACACTGTTTCTATAGAGAATCATTTATAATACCCACCTACCGCACTGTCTCTATAAAGAATCATTTATAATACCCACATACCGCAATGTCTCTACACTGTTTCTGGACACAGTGCTAAGCCGTGGTATTTTGGCAATATATCACAAACCCATGAGATCCCTTATTGGTTAGCAATGCAATTAGAACTGTAAAAAACACTGTGATACAGTCTCATATACCACATTTATAGGCCAATCAGTGCTCAAAATTCAATGCAACCGGTTTACAATACCCAGCTACAACACTGTCTCTGCATGAAGTGTAATTTATAATACCCACCTACCACTGCCTCTATACGAAGTATAATACCCACCTACCACTGCCTCTATACGAAGTATAATACCCACCTACCACTGCCTCTATACGAAGTATAATACCCACCTACCACTGCCTCTATACGAAGTATAATACCCACCTACCACTGCCTCTATACAAAGTATAATACCCACCTACCACTGCCTCTATACGAAGTATAATACCCACCTACCACTGCCTCTATACGAAGTATAATACCCACCTACCACTGCCTCTATACGAAGTATAATACCCACCTACCAAGCTGGAAACAAAGGGTCAGAGGTTGTATATAACATTGAAGGAATCTGAAATATACTCATCCTGTGCGTGAATGTTTCGGTTCATGTATGTGTGCGTATGTCTGTATTTGTGTGAGTGTGTATGTTTAGTGTACAGCTAGTCCATCAGGCTGTGTTTCAACATCCTCCAGTCATTAATTGTGATTCCTAAACAGCAGCTCCTACAGTATCTCTGTGTGCTGAGGCACAGTAGCGGTTTAAAAAGATTTGGGGGTCCTAGGCAGAGACTGGTCGGGAGCATCTATTTTTTTTTACCTTTTTGTCCTTATCAAAGCCGATACCAGTAACATTTTGAACATAGCTTCTTTCTTCATTGTTGAATGGAAGTGACACTTTCAAAGACACTTACATCGCTGCCCCTTTCAGTAGAATAAATCAACTAGTTTAAAAATAATTATCTGAAGGTTACATACTGCCTTATAAGCTACCACTACAGTTAAGCACAAAGCACTTAGCCAGTTTGTTCAAGTGTACAGTTTCTTAATCATGATCAATCAAGTGCATTCATATACCTTTTTCTACTATCGTGCACCTTTCCTTATCTGTCAGCTGGCAGGGCCACACATACCTGGATCAGACATTATATGCTATCATTACACTGTCAGGGTTTTCCTGGGGAGCCAGGGGAGGGTAAACGTCAACTTCGCTAATTTGTGATCAGTAGCACTGTTGTGCTCGCTATCACCATCATAATCAACATTGGCGTCATTGTAATCAAAATGCATGATGTTAGAAGAACAACATGATGGAATTGAATCAATGGCTTCTTCGTGATTGTCCAAGTCAGGGATAGCACTTTCTGTGTGACTGTCAAACATCATATTCAGTAATAGCTACTTCTGTTATGGACACACTCCATAACTTTCCTCCTTCCTTCTTTTTTCTGCCCCACTGACATACGAGTGTTTCATATTTTAAAAACGTTTCTGTCCATCTCTTGTGAAACAACATGGGACAGACCACTCAGTAAGAGTGGGGGGTTCGGTCTCAAACATAAATAACGCATTACATTTTGAGTATCTTAAGACAAAAAAATAAATAAAATAAACAATGTACTATTTTCTAAATTTATTTTTTCTAAATTTTATTTCAGTTAGAATGTTCACAGGGCTCTATAGCTTTTGGTAGCGACCGCTACTGCTGAGGCCCAGTGACACGTATGATGTGCTCTCTTACGTGTTGGCCGCATGTTCACTGTTGGTGCACGTCAACGGCACAGCAACGAAGGTTTACCTTTAGATAACCTTTCTCTTCCTACCTCTGTCTTCCCTTTTCTACACTGTTTCAGCCCCTCCATACAGTGCTCTGAAAGGCTCTGTGTGCAGTGGCAATGCTGTGTCTTTGGCAGTGGCAATGCTGTGTTTGCGCGCGTGCATTCTTTTGTTTGTGAGCGCGCGCGCGTGTGTGTGTGTGTGTGTGTGTGTGTGTTTGGGGCTATGGGAGGAGGATAAGCGGGTGAGGCTAATTTGCATTCACAGCCAATAGCAACCTCAGCTACAGCTAGCTCTGAAGAGACAAGCCTTTGAGAGAGAGAGAGAGGGAGAGAGAGAGAGGAGAGAGAGGAGAGCGAGAGAGAGAGAAGGAGAGAGAGAGAGGATGAGAAAAGAGAGGGGGAAGAGGGAGATGGAAAGGCTGAGGGAGTTGAAAGGGAAATCCAGAACAGTGAAAAACAAATGACAGAGAAATGTGTTGTATGATGATGTGTGTGAGTGGGTAAAATATTTACCTAGAGGGAAACCAATACAATTATTAATCATTAAACTATCAGCATATAAAAATATGACCAACACACTGTCTAGAGCCCTGCAGACACTTACAACAAAACACCGTACAGACTACAATCACTCCTCGTTTCCCAAGGTGAATTCAAGAACAAGTAACAATGGATAAATTGAACACTGCTATCCCAGAGGGCAGTGCGTGAGTCTGCTCCCCCTCTGTCCATCTTTACCCAAATAAAGAATCACTAATCATACGTTTAAAGACTCTTTCATTCCCTTGTGGAACTTCATTATACTTCAGGATAGTACCAGCACTGTGGCTGAATCCAATGTCACTTCAATCCCCATTTAGTGCCCTGCTTTTGCCAAGTGCTCAGAGGGTTCTGGTGAAAAGTAGTGCACTGTGGAGGGAATATGGTGCAATTTAGGTCGCAACCTGTGTATGAAGCTAGTCTTTTACATCAGCATCTCTGAAACAAATTTCTTCGTGTCAAGGTTGACTCAAAAAAACAGTGACAGTTGGTACGGACCTTACCAGGATAGATATGGATCAATTTCCACATAGGTGTGTAGTTGATCTAGAATGAAAAATCAGAATTTGCAGTGGGAGCCAAATTAAACTATATCAAACTTTTCAGGGATGGTATGAGCTTATAGTGTCACGTCAAAGCCATTTTCCCTGGGGGAAGAAGATAATCTAAATACAGTGTCTGGTATAAAAATCCCATTTCCATCTTCACTGCTCATCCAGATCGTATGTTAAAGATTGCATGGCGGTGCGCTTTTCCCTAAGTTGGCAAAAATGAAAGGGGCGGCCATGTAGAAAAGACCGGAGGGAGGAGGAGAGCAAGATGGAGGGGAAGAAGAGGAGACGAAGAAAAGGTTTCCAATGCATGAAGTTGAGGGATTATATTACAGTGAACAGGAGTGAGAGTGAGAGAGAGAGAGAG
>JACXGI010012946.1:0-21737 GCA_016801175.1 Esox masquinongy | reverse complement strand
ATGTTTGTGTTTACACGTCTACGCATGTGTGTTTGTGTTTACACGTCTACGCGTGTGTGTTTGTGTTTACACTTCCACGCGTGTATGTTTGTGTTTACACGTCTATGTGGGCGTGTTTGTGTTTACACGTCTACATGGGCATGTTTGTGTTTACACGTCTACGCATGTGTGTTTGTGTTTACACGTCTACGCGTGTGTGTTTGTGTTTACACTTCCACGCGTGTATGTTTGTGTTTACACGTCTATGTGGGCGTGTTTGTGTTTACACGTCTACGTGGGTGTGTTTGTGTTTACACGTCTAAGTGGGCATGTTTGTGTTTACACGTCTACGTGGGCGTTTCTGTTTACACGTCTACGCGTGTGTGTTTGTGTTTACACATCTACGCGTGTGTTTGTGTTTACACGTCCCCGCGTGTGTGTTTGTGTTTACATGTCTACGTGTTTGTGTTTACACATCTATGCGTGTGTGTTTGTGTTAACACGTCCACGCGTGTGTTTTTGTGTTTACACGTCTACGTGGGCATGTTTGTGTTTACACGTCTACGTGGGCAAATTTTGTGTTTACACATCTAGGTGGGCGTGTTTGTGTTTGCACGTCTACGAGTGTGTGTTTATACCTGCTGTCTTCCTCTTTCCCTCTTAGTTCTGGGAGCGTGTAAAGCTGTATCTGATGCCAGCCAAACATCAGCCAGACTTCTCCTTCCTGCGTCACGTTCCGCTTAGGAGGGTTCACCTCTTCACCCTGGTCCAGATCATCTGTCTGGCTGTCCTCTGGATCCTGAAGTCAACTGTCGCTGCCATCATCTTCCCTGTTATGGTGAGAGCTGTGTGCGTGTGCGTGTGCGCGCGCGCGTGTGCGTGTGCGTGTGTGTGTGGGGTTCACTAAATGAATGGGGACAGAATATTTCAATGTCATGCTTCTGGAAAAATAAATTTGTTGGCCTTAAGTGTTTGGGGTTACATGTCCGATTACTGATCTCTCCTGTCCATTAGGGGCAGCCTGGCTGACTAGTTACTGATCTCTCCTGTCCATTAGGGGCAGCCTGGCTGACTAGTTACTGATCTCTCCTGTCCATTAGGGACAGTCTGGCTGACTAGTTACTGATCTCTCCTGTCCATTAGGGACAGTCTGGCTGATTAGTTACTGATCTCTCCTGTCCATTAGGGACAGTCTGGCTGACTAGTTACTGATCTCTCCTGTCCATTAGGGACAGTCTGGCTGACTAGTTACTGATCTCTCCCGTCCATTAGGGACAGTCTGGCTGACTAGTTACTGATCTCTCCTCTCCATTAGGGACAGCCTAGCTGACTAGTTACTGATCTCTCCTGTCCATTAGGGGCAGTCTGGCTGACTAGTTACTGATCTCTCCTGTCCATTAGGGGCAGCCTGGCTGACTAGTTACTGATCTCTCCTGTCCATTAGGGGCAGCCTGACTGACTAGTTACTGATCTCTCCTGTCCATTAGGGACAGCCTGGCTGACTAGTTACTGATCTCTCCTGTCCATTAGGGGCAGCCTGGCTGACCAGTTACTGATCTCTCCTGTCCATTAGGGGCTGTGTGGAGAATGTGCTTCAGTACTCTTCAGTGTCTTGATTTCAAGAACATTTGCGACGTTTCAACCCCTTCATTTATTTTGTGTTATTTCTAAATGTAAATAAAGTAATGTGTGTGTGTGTGTGTGTGTGCGCGCGCGCGCACGCGCGCGTGCGTGTGTGTGTGTGTAACCTTTGTGTGTAGATCCTGGGCCTGATGGTGGTGCGTAAGATGATGGATATGATGTTCTCTCAACACGACCTTGCCTGGATGGACGACATCCTGCCGGAGAAGGACAAGAAGGAGAAAGGGGGCAAGAAAAAGAAAGAAAACAGGAAGTCCAGAGCACCAGCAGAGACAGAGAGTGATGAGGAGGTGAGACAAGCATTAGCACTCACACACACACACACTAATTAGCATACAAACAAACTCACACTAACTTGCAAACAAAGACACATACACACACACTAACTAGCGCTAACAATAACAAAAAAAAATACACTAACTAGCTCACACAACATACACATACACATCATACACATTTTCTAGCAGACACACACACTAACTGGCAGACAAACACATGCACCCAAACCCTAGTGGCAGGCTGTTGGAGGAGGATGTATTTTGCGTGTGGTGTGGTGTGTAGGAGTGGCTCCATCTGTTGTGTTTAGTGTAGATATCAGTGTGTTGTTCCTCAGCCTGTTTTCTCTGACTAATACCTCTCTCCTTTTTCCTTTCTCTGTCCCACAGTGTTGCTGAAAAGGCACTGTATAAGACTTACTACTGTCTATTTTGTCTATCAATCTCCGTCTGTCTGTCTCCATCTCGGTCTATCTTTCTGTCTGTAATGAACTGAACGGTCTTGGTGTCTGTTTCTCTTTGACCTGCATCAGGCAATCCTCTCCATGTAGTAGTTCACACTCTATCCTGTGCATATGATGAATGAGATTTGATTTGACTTGATTTTATGATTTGGTCATTTTTGCTTGGATTTTAAGCATGCAGTGTATGAGTGTGATCTTGCATGTTTATTTTGGGGCATCATTCCTCAGTTCCCTGTTTTTCCTGCTGATTGATTCCCCCCGGTTCACCCCTGTGTCTCTCAGCCCAAGAGTCCCCTCCCTCCTCCAGTGAAGATACCCATGGACACTATAGACCCGCCCACAGACCCCGTCCCCTCTGTAACCCCGCCCACCCAGCTCCCCTCCTCTGACTGTGAGTAAACCATTGTGGCTTGTGGACTGTTGTGCGAATGACCGGTGTTGGGGAACGTTAGTTTTAAAAGTAACTAAATACAGTAAGTAGTTACAGATCCTATAAAAGTACATTACTTAGTTACTTGCAGTAAAAAGTTAGGTGATATGTTACTTAGTTACTTTAAGATAAGTCCTTTGATTCTATATTCACGTGTTGGTCAGTTATGGCCAGAAGATACATTTAATGGGTTGTAGTGTAATTACATAGTCAGGTATTGCATAGTCAGTGTTTGTCACCAGCATATAACATTATCAGTCATTATCTATCATTTATCAATCTATTATTTCAAGTAATCATATACCATGATGAGAAACAATATTTGCGTTAAGTTTTTAAATCAAGAATTACGTTACAGTACTCCTTACCGTTACAAAGACTTTGCACTTTGTAACGCATTACCCCCAACACTGTGAATGGCTGTCTGAGGTTGTTGTGTGACAGATGGAGCATAAACTGTTATGGCGAAATTTTACTGTCAAGAGCAACTAATAACTAATACTTTGTTATATAACACTGATAGTTCTATTCTCTTTTTTGGTCCTCCTTTTCTCCTACCTCACCTGATTCTCTACGGCGCCGTTCAACCCATACTATCTGTGTGTTTGTGTACAGGAGAAGAATGTTTACTCTTGTGTGAATCCTGATGACAGTGAGCTGGACCGCAGGTACTGTGTGCTCAAACTACATGTCCCGTACAGTGATCTGATACACCCCCCGAGCCCCGACACATTCACCGACCGGGGGGTTCGGTGCCAGCGTGACCACGCTTACTGACCACTACCATACAGTTACTGGCTCACACACCGCTCTTCACTATTCAGCAGATGTACATTTACTTTTAGCATTTAGTAGCCATGTTTTCAATTAAAAAGTAAATGCAACATTTATTTTCCTATAAATGTATGAAATGTATTCTATAAATTGTATATACAGTATGATATTTAACATAAAACACTATTTCTGTAGATTGTTAGATTGTAGTTAGTTTTGCTGCCTGTCACTGCCATTATATTATGCAACACCTCTACCCCTAAACATTGAACAAATCACTATAGTATCTGATAGACTTTACAGCCGCAGGGAACACACTAGTCCGGACCATAAGTCTACCGTCCCAGGCTGCTGGAGCACAGATCACAGTCTGGACTTTTTTTTTTCTCAACATATTCTCTGATCTTCGGCACCTGCCTGAATCCACTGGATGTTGTGATGTTTTTTTGTGCTCTCCCTTGGCTCTAGCGCAGATATGTTTGTGAGGGCGGACTGACGGGTGTTCAAATACCAGAGCTCATGCTCCTGAAAGCAATGCAGAAGTTGCTTTTTGTTTGTTTGTTTGATGATGCCTTCTATGTGTCGTTTAATCACTGTGTGTTGTTTAATCACTGTGTGTTGTGTTGCGTGGTCTGTTCTACTAAGGTACAGTGGTTGTCTGAGCTTTGTTGGAAATGTCTACGCTACTCAGAGTGGATTATGAACAACTGTATTATTTTGATAATTATAAAACATCTCTGAAAATGGAGCAGCAGTCCTCTCCCTTTGCTGTCCCAGCTAATGCTGTCCCTGCTCTTGCAAGGAAAGTAATTGCTGGGACCATATTTGTGTCTGGGACAAATCCTTAGAAATATGGAAATAGTCTAGTTGACTTATGATTGGACTTTTGGTTGTTTCTTTTTAAATACCGAACAAACTTCCTATTCCCATAGTGTCTTTGTCCTCCAGCGTCTATCTATCAAGAAGATGCCCCCCACCCCGCCAAATTATTTTACTGTCTGTTGTCGTTCAAACTCACACTCTCCACATATTTCTAACCACCCCATAGCCAATTACATTTGCTATTGTCTGTCTCTGTGTCTTAGTGCACATGCTTGTGTGTTTTTACCCCTGGTAGTGATGTGTGATCCCGCCTTTGGCATTCAACGCATTCTAGTCTGCATTGCTATTCAGGGGGTATGGTTGAGAAGTTCAGGGGGGTAAGTTCAGGGGGCTATTCAGGGGGTATGGTTGCTCACGAGAGTGCGATTGTCTGTGCTCCCCAGAGTGAGAGCGCACGTGTGTGTGTAACCTGGGCTGTTCCACCTGACTGTTCCTCCCTCAGAATCACTCTGCACCTGAAGATCTGCCCCCCCTCACCTGCCCACTCCCAGGTGAGCCCCGGATCATCGTCACGCCCCCCTGTTCCCCAGTTGGCCATCCAGTTGGAGTCTGAGTACGAGGAGACTGAACTCTACCCGCAGGGTTACAACATTTACCCCCACAATGTCTGCCCTCTGAATGGCTGCAACCCGCCCTCTAAGACTCAAAAACACCCATACCACTATAAGCCCTCACACTCTTGTCCCCGTGACGTAGACAGCGAAACCTTGCTGTAAGCTGACAGCGCATAGACACATAGACACACAGAAACACAACCCAAAACTATGCATGATTATTATTTGCCTCTATTCTTTACACTTAAGTCTCAGCTGTTATCCAAATTGACTTACAGCAGCGAGCGCAATCGTTTTCATACTTATTCATTTGTTCTCACTCCCCACTGGAATCTAACGGCCAACCCGGGCATGGTAAGCGCCAATGCCCTGCCAACTGGGCTAGACAGGACTCTGAGATTTGTCTTGTAACCCTAAGGTATCTGTTAGTTATCATAAGAAGACAAAGTATAGATTTTATATACTCAGTACCCCTCCACTCTTCATCAATTTAAATGAAAAAAAGAAACAACCAAAAATAGATTGATTACCTGATTGCAAATTGATCTGTAAATTCATAAAATATACATAGACATATAAAAGCATATGCATCGTGAAAATAATGGTTTAAAAATGTTATTGTTTATCTGCATTTATTAGGTATTTTTGTGTTCTTTGCATTCCAAGGTTGGGGTGAATTTAGAATTTCAGATTTTTTTTCTGTTCAATCAAATTCATGAATTGAAATTTGAATTTGAAATGTACTTTAATTAAAACAGACTAAGATGAAAAAGAAATATTTATTATATAACATCTAAAATTCTAAATACCACTTCAAATATAACCTTCATTATTGGTGATTATTAGTGAGGAAATAGGAAAGTTGTTACAGATAAATCAAACATGATTGGGTCATCACCAGAAGTAAGAGCCAAAAAAAAGTCAAAAGTGGCTTTATCAAAAATTGTGATTTATTGGTTTTATTTAAGATTACGGTTAGGCATAGGTTTAGCAGTTTAGTTTAGATTGGGGTTAGGTTCAAAATTAATTTTAATAAGTCAAATTGTAGAACCGAGCATGGTTAGGATTGTGGTTAAACAATGACATGGCTTTTTGAACTGTAATAGGATTTTAGCTTTTTCCAACTGGTAACTATGAACTTCCGATTACACTGATAGTATATAAATGCAGCTTCCCTCAAAAATTCCAACTAAAAAACTATTTTATGTATATAATTATTAATTTCAAAAGCTTGTGGAGTGTTTGATCTAATGCATTTCAGCATATGTATTTTTTTATAACATCTAGTGAACTATACATTTTTATACAACTATAACTATTTAAAATATATTTTCTAATAATGTTTTAACTTGTGCAAAATGATTTTCACAATGTTATCCATTTAAATTACCAAAGTCTAAATTCCAGAATTCACAATTCAATTCAGAATTGACCCCAACCTTTATGATTGTAAATGTATAAATGACTGTTGGAGCGTATGAGATTGACAGTTTGGATTGTAAAGATTTACATATGTGTGTCAATAAAATAGTACTCAATTACCTTGTTGTCTGAAGTTTGTGATGGCATTGAATCTGGAACATGTCCTTTAACAATCGCAATCTAACTTTACAATGCTCTTAAATCAGTTTCAGAGGAAACATTTGACAGCCTTTAACTCGGATACAAGCAAGGACAAAAGAACGTCAATATACACCGATCAGCCATAACATTATGACCACTGACAGGTGAAGTGAATAACACTGATAATCTCATTATCATGGCACCTGTCAGTGGGCGGGATATATTAGGCATCAAGTGAACATTCTGTCCTCAAAGTTGATGTGTTAGAAGCAGGAAAAATGGGCAAGCGTAAGGATCTGAGTGACTTTCACAAGGGGCCAAATTGTGATGGCTAGATGACTGGATCAGTACATCTCCAAAACTACAGCCCTTGTGGGGTGTTCCCAGACTGCAGTGGTCAGTACCTATGAAAAGTGGTCCAAGCAAGGAAAAGCGGTGAACCGGCGACAGGGTCATGGGCAGCCAAAGCTCACTGGTGCACGTGGGGAGTGAAGGCTGGTCCATGTGGTCTGATCCAACAGACTAGCTACTGTTGCTCAAATTGCTGAAAAGGTTAATGCTGGTACTGATAGAATGGTGTCAAAACACACAATGCATCGCAGTTTGTTGCATATGGGGCTGCGTAGCCACATACCAGTCAGGGTGCCCATGCTGACCCCTGTCCAGTGCCAAAAGTGCCTACAATGGTCACGTGAGCATCAGAACTGGACCACGGAACAATGGAAGAAGGTGGCCTGGTCTGATGAATCACATTTTCTTTTACATCACGTGGATGGCCGGGTGTGTGCTTCGCTTACCTGGAGAACACATGGCACCAGGATGCACTATGGGAAGGAGGCAAGCCGGAGGAGGCAGTGTCATGCTTTGGGCAATGTTTTGTTGGAAAACCTTGGGTCCTGCCATTCATGTGGATGTTATTTTGACACATACCACCTACCTAAGCATTGTTGCAGACCATGTGCACCCTTTCAAGACAACGGTATTCCCTGATGGCATTGGCCTCTTTCAGCAGGATAATGCGCCCTGCCACAAAGCAAAAATGGTTCAGGAATGGTTTGAGGAACACAACAACGAGTTCAAGGTGTTGACTTGGCCTCCGAATTTCCCAGATCTCAATCCAATCAAGCATCTGTGGAATGTGCTGGACAAACAGGTCCGATCTATGGTGGCCCCACCTCACAACGTCTCGTCCATCACCGCCTCACTGCGTTTCAATGGGGCCCTCAATGTGGACCTGACGGAGTTTCCAGACCAACCTTGTACCCAACTCCCAGGCACGTGCACATGTAAGACTCAACCTGTACAGAGCACATGCCCCTTTGCTATCTAGCGCCCTTTCCAGGTGACATATGGCCATTCGCCTTGGTGACGTGCGTCGCGCACATCTGTCTTTTTTACGTGTGTCACTCACTCCGATGGGCATACGTCATCCGTTTTTTTCCCCGCGCGTGCGTCCGTCACTCACTCACTCACTCCGACACATCGTCCGTCCATGTGAGCCGACAACTCCGACAGCTTTTTCACATTCAGCACATGACCCTCGGAAGGTCCGTGCCCGGCTCTGCCTCTCCTCGTATCCACTTCCCCCTAATCACATACGCACCAGTTATCTCTGCTGCCATTCCCACAATCAAGACCAAACATACCATCCAGTTTGTCAACTGGTGCCCCACTTGCTTCAAGGTAAGCAAGCAAAGGATTTAAAAATTTACAAGACACTTGGTGAGCCAAATATTGGTCTGTCAGGTTTTCGGCTTCGTTATGGTAAACTACCAGCCACCAACAGTCGTGCCAGGTGGAGATTTGGCTAAGGTCCAGAGAGCTGTGTGCATGTTGAGCAACACCACAGCCATCGCGGAGGCCTGGGCTCGACTTGACCATAAATTTGATCTGATGTACGCCAAGCGTGCCTTTGTGCATTGGTATGTTGGAGAGGGTATGGAGGAGGGTGAGTTCTCTGAGGCCAGAGAGGATCTGGCTGCCCTGGAGAAGGACTATGAGGAGGTGGGAGTGGATTCAGTGGAGGGAGATGAATACTGAACATTGACTAATTGGGGGACACATTTTTTTAAACTGCCAACCAAAAGTAAAAAAAAGTAAATGTGCCATTAATTAATGGAATATACAGATTCTGAAATACAACAAGGTGTTGTGTACCTTTCTTTTCTGGCAATTTGGTTAAACTAAACAATCTGCACAGGTATCTTACAATAAATCAAGCAGAACAGTCAGTGCCTGTTGTAAAACATTTATTGAATGTTAGTCTAGCAATTCACATTAGTTCCTAAGGGGTTGAAAATGGATTTACAGTTCCAGGAAAGGGAGCAATTGAAAATGTAGTTCATACTTCATTTAACCTTACTTTACAATGTTAAATTTTCCTGGGTGCGCTATAGGAGTGTGAATGGAAAGAACCCACTGTAGATGTACAGCCAGCTGTACATCTCTTTCTCACTAGGTGGTGTAGTGTTACGCCTTGATCACACCTACAGCACTGTACACATCGATTATCTGGGTTTGTACGCTACATTTCCCCACTCCACTTTCATACCATTTCTTTCAAGCTGTCAGCACATTGAATTTGATGAAAACAGTGAATTAATCGTACTCAACATAAGCAGGTGCCTCCACCACCAAATGTTGCAAGGTGAGCAGTGTTCCACTGGAAATGAATGTACTTCTGGTGTACCAAAATACAATGGCACTTTGTGATTGAGGCATTACAACCACAGTTTTAGCAATGTCACCAGTACAAATTCTACCATTACACTAGCCTCCTATAGCCATTTGGAGAGCACTTAGCCAGTCATATCAGTAAAATGACAATCATTCAGGCAGAAAACCACTCTGTAAAACAAGGAGCAAAGGCATACATGACAACTTCACTGACTTAAAAGAAAACCAGTTTGCATCATATTAACTTAATAGCACAGGCGTCTTTCTGAAACATTTCATAAGATTTAGCATTTTATGTACCCATTCCATTAAGTGGGAGATATACTGCTTTCTATACAGGCATATACAGTGCTGCTTAGAAGTATGTGAACCCCTTGTGCAATGTTTTTTATTGTTCACTGTGAAATCTTTATTTAAACAGAGTTAACCAGTGTTTATTTTTTATCTGATAACAGGTTTATGGTTACCACGTTAGAGGAAATCATAAGTAGAATTTTTTTTTAAAAGGGATTAGTGCAGGAGTAAGAAAGTGAACCCAAAGTTGTATTGGTTAAATCAAGTAGGTAAGTAGAATCAAGTAGGTCAATAATTGGGCACCAAATCAAAGGAGTGATCTTTAGAAGTCAGTTTGGACAGGACTGATAAAGAGAGACATGAAACCTGGTCAGTCAATGTAAAACGCACAATACCAAAAGGAAAGGAAATCTCAAAGGACATCAGAAGAAAGTACTGAGAGCACATAGGTCTGGGGAAGCTATACAACCATCTAAAAAAGATTTGAGCTCATGAGTCCACTGTGAGGCAAATCATTTACAAATGGAAAGCATTTGATATGACAGCAACTGGGCACTGAAGTGGACGCCCATCCAAAATATCCCCAAGAATAATGAATTGGGCAAATGCCAACCCAAACTTAACATCTGGAGAAGTGCAGACTTCCCTTGCTGCATTTTAGGTTACTGTGCTTCAACATTAAGAACACTGAATCAAAATGGCATTCAAGAGAGTGTTGCTAGGAAGAAGCCTCTGATATCAGGAAAGAATCAAACTGCTTGTCTTAACTTTGCCAGAGACTACCAAGACATACCTAAAGGTTTTTGGAACTCCATTCTCAGGAAAGAGTCTAAAATGTGCCTTTTTGGTAAAAAATCCAAACTGCGACAATTGTCGAAAACACTGCCTTCCACCGAAAGAAACCTATCCACAAAGTCAGGCATAGTGGTGGGAATGTTAAAATCTGGGGCTGCTTTTCCTTCTCTGGACCTGGTTGACTGCACATCATCAAGGTAACCATGAACTCTGAGGTACACCAAGAGATTCTTGAAAAGAACGTCAGGAATTCAGTCAGGGAGCTAAAGCTGGGCCGGAAATGGGTCTTCCAACAAGAAAAGGGCCAAAGCATTCAAGCAAATCTACCAAAGAATGGCTCAGAAGAAAGGCTTGTGTTTTGGATTGGTCAAGTCATTGATGACCAGAATCCACTCAAGATGTCCAGGCTGGACCTGGGCAGTACATGTCAGACACCCTTCAAACCTCCCTCAGTTGGCTGAGTTCTAGAAGGAGGAGTGGGCAAAAATCTTTAGATAAGGATTTAGTTTATTGTAATATTTTATACAAAAATGATGACCATCCCTGTAGGGTTCACAATTTCAAGCAGCACTGTAAAACAAGCACTAAAAAAAGAACCATGTGGGTAGTAAAAAAGATGCGATCATGAACTGCTGAGTTCATTCAAATCCAGCAACCTGCTGGAAGGATAAACAACCCACCAACAATAAATAGGAAAGCAAGCCACTCACGCCTTCATTTACTTCATGTACCGTTATACTACGCCACGCAATTTCTCCATCTGCTGAGTTGGTGCATCTATGATTAGAAAAAGTTGATTCTGATGTAGCAGCAATTAAATTCCATGGAAATTGTCACAAAAATAAGGGTTCTATGATTTGACTGATTCTGCTCAAATAGTGGAAGGCCTTGCATAATAAGCCTAATAGATTAGGGGGGAAAAATGCATTACCTAAATCTTGGACGGACTACACCGTTCAAATATAATTCCAATACAAATATGACTGAAGAGACAGTAACCAAAACACACTAAGACTAAAGCATTATCCCTGTAAAATGTTAAACAAAATACCCCCCAAATTATTGTTTTATCTGTCAATATAGGGACATTGTTACGGAGTTGTAAAGGATATAAAAAATTGGGAAGTACTAATTTCTTAAATAGTTTAACAGAAACGTGATATGCCAAACAAAGAAGAATGTTCAATGTTGGTCCTTCTGCACCATTTTCCAGTCCCACTTAAGGTAAAAGAATTGTTGTTTGTTGTGTTCGATCGTTCCCTCTCCCACTTTCCAGATTTGGTTTTTAAAATTATAAATTACTTTAGGAAATTCATTGAAAATATACTTAGCATTACTTTTTTTTTTTTTTTTACTTCAAATTTATTTTTGTACTTGAAATGTATTTTATCTAAACCCTTTAATGTTCCACTTTGAAGTAGTGTTATCAGGCTATATATGGAGAATCAACCAGAGTCCAGGAAAGAATTAGATTAAGCATTGTATACGGTGGATATTCCAATCTACTATTTGTTGAATAGTTATACTAGCTATTTAGTCCCAGCTATATTGTAATGATACAGGTCTCTGTCCTTTAAAAGAAATATACAAATGGTAGTGTTGTTAAATATGTTATGACATCAACACATACCACCCACCCTGACCTCTGGGTTACCCCTCTGCGTACCCATACTCAGTGAATGAAACACCTACAGTCACAAAGGGACATTAAAAAAACCTTTAGGGTACAAAAACAACCACACGCGCACGCACACACACACGTTTTGGAAGATGAATCAGAAAGTTAGTCTAGGAATAGAAACCTACACAGGAATCCACTCCTAACACACCACTGAGGCAGAAGCTGTTGTACAGTCTGTCTGAGGGCAGACAGCACGGAGCATCTCACAGATGCCCGTCAGTCCGGAGGTGTCCTTGTGTGTGTGTGTGTGTGTGTGTGTGTGTGTGTGTGTGTGTGTGTGAACGAGGGTCTGCCATTGGTTAAGTAACCATCCCTCCTTGTTGGGTCGACGTCCCTCCTTCATTGTCAGGTCAAGGGTCAAAGGCATGTAAGCCCCTTATCCTCGGCGTCGCTATGGAGACAGACCCCTTCTCATTGCATGATAAAGCCAGTCCGGGGGGGCAGACATGGTGAGGGAGATTGTTGCTGAGGGGCTTGGGGGTATGCCTGGGGCATGTTGGGCCCACTGGGACAGCCTGTAGGACCCAGGTTGGAGAAAGGCACAGGGGGGTAGGGAGTGACTGGGTAAGGCAGGCCACTGTGCTGGGGCTGAGGAGAAGGTGCTGCTCTGGTGGATTGTGGGGACTGACCTCCATTAGTGTAGGGCAAGGGGGTCGAGGGGAGATCCTGGGGGCGACTGGGCTGGGAGGGGGTCTGTTGGGGCCGAGTGAGACCCTTCAGAACCAGCTCTCTGAGTTTGTCGATTTTGACGCGGCGCAGGTGAGCGAGACAGCGCCTCCGCTGATAGTCATCGATAAAGCAGTCCAGAGGCAGTTCCCCATCCAGGAAGGAATCTGCCATGTTCTACAGGGACAGCACAGTAAGGTTAGGTTCACACTAACATGCACGCTCAAAACAACATTTGAATAAACAAATACCTCGGAGTGAGTATGGTGTACCTCTAGGAGTAAATACATGTGTATTGGTGTGTGTCTGTGAGAGTCTTGTGAGTGTAGTGGTGTGTCACCTCCGTCTCCTCCTCTATCTTGGCTCCCTCAGCTTGCAGCAGGGCCAGCAAAATATCCAGAGAACAGTTTCCTGAACCATGGTCTGAGAGAGGGGGGGTGAACTGTTACACGAAAACTTGAATGAACACAGTGAATCCCTGTCCTGAATCTACGTAGTAATCTGATCTCTGGGAAAGGCCTGTAATGTAAGGGGACCTTCTTGACTACCGTAGCTGTCTAGGCCATTCAGAGCATGTCAAAGCAGCATGGAGTACAGGGCAGCCAGGGGTATCAGCTCACAGCTGACTGACAGAGTAATCACTAGATGCCCATGCTAGAAAGGACAAAAGAAACGGCATTGCTTTCAGAGCTACACAGGGCCCACCGGACATATTGGGACCCTAGGTAAAAAACCTGAACTCCAGATTGCAAAATCAGGCAGTCGATGGTATATAGTTAAAATTAAATATATATTTAGTTAAGATTTCCTTCAAGTACACTGCGCTGTCACACTTTCCTCCTCCAACAACCATGGGGCAAAGCAGTTTGTGGGTTTCTCACTGCTTTCAGACAGAGAAACTTTTGGGTACATCAGAATCCAAACTGGAATCAGCTAATGCTCATTGATTTTGTTACCCATGTATTAATTAACGGAGCGTTTCATTATGGGTAAATTGGCTCAGCAACCGGGAGATGTAGCATGACCACCAGAACAAATTTGGTCTACTGTCTCAGTACGTTCCTCCATTGACTGACCATCTATTTGAAAGACTTGCGCATGAACCAGATAGACAAATGATTTAAATTAGAAACAACGTTTACCTAACTGAACATGGTATGTTTTAAACTCCTACGCTGATTTTACAACCATATACCCATTTCACATGCTGATATTGGCTTTGTCACTGTCAAAGCACTTAAATACAATATTGCCAATAATTCAGATACACATGTCATTGAATGAAATAATTAGTAGTTGATGAACATTTTTTCTTTGAGCAATTTGCTCTCAGTTATATTCATATTATTTTTGTGTATAATCTTAGTGATAAAAAAATACTTTTTTTACATCCTTATTTGTTCATATTTACCTAGGGTGCTAATAACTATGGAGGGCACTGAATGATCTTGATTAAGGGTTGCATTTAAGGTTTGTGGTGGAAACTGTGGTTAGAAAGCCAATGTCCTTCCCTTCTTCCCATTGTGGTTACTGATAAAGCATTGGTATCTAGTAGTAATGTACATGTACGGCATTGGTATCAAGCAACAACCACTGACTGAACCAGCTAGACCAGCCAGACGTAGATGGCACAGAACAGCTACCAATACCAAAAGGATGACAGGCATTCGATGGTCTTTCAAATAACAGAATTCACTGAGTGCAATGTAGACATACTGGTGTACAGGTACAGCTAGTGCTTTTAAGAGTGTGGACTTGTTAAAGCTTTCATAGTGTGCCAACAATCTAGGGGTCTTACAAAGTGTGGACTTGTTAAAGCGTTCACAGTGTGCCAACAATCTAGATGTCTTACAAAGTGTGGACTTGTTAAAGCGTTCACAGTGTGCCAACAATCTAGGGGTCTTACAAAGTGTGGACTTGCGTAGCTGGTAGTCGTCATAGAGCTCCTGCAGATGGCGGTAGCGTGAGGTGAGCTGGTTCTTCTGAAGGTCTAGACTGGGCTGCAGTTTGAGATTCTGTTCTGCCAAACTGATGTTACTGACCAGGGTCAATTCCTTCATCTGTTGCACCTCCCGCATCTAACACAGAGAGACCAAGACAAAAACACCACACAGGCACATACAAACACAGACATGCACATACAAAAGAGAGGGAGGGTGGATTCACTACGTCAGACAATACATTTAGACAGAAAATGTATAACCGATCCCAGTAATCCCTGCTCCTAGGCTTTTGTCTAGGTGCTGATCTGTCAGGGATAAGAGTTTTTTGCAGCACTGACACAGCAAAATGTGACAATGGAGATGTAGTCTTTCAATCGGCACTGTGCATATAAGTATATTCCTAAGGAGGCCAATGATTTCACACTTCTATTACCCCATTTTCCAAATCTGTACACAGATCATATTTTCTATGGACATACCACCCATGGGCCATTAAAGCTTTTTCTGCCTTTGGGATGTATACCCCAAAGGTTTGGATTTCAAAATCAAACAAATAATATTAGATTAAAGTATGTTCTTAACTTTTCCAGGCGTTCTAACTGTCAGACCTATTTTATAGCTGACATATTTGAAATGGTATATGATAATAAACCTAATGTGACCTTTTCAGTTGTGTTTCTTATTATCATTTAGGTACTTCAAAGTAAAAGTATTTTTCCATGTGGTGTTTGTTATTTTGTCCTACCCCAGTATAAAAAAACATCTAAATTTAGGTTTTGGTGGGCTTAATGGGTACACTTAACCTAACTTAGTAAAACCTCTGAAGGGGCAATATGTAAGATTAACTGTACTACTGGCATAAATAGAAGCATTAATGACCAGAAGACATCTGCAGTTAATGTTATAAGAAAATGTTTCAAATTTACCTGAGATATTGCCGATTTAAAAACTCTCACCAGTTCATTGTTCAGTTTGCACTGACATGCAGTCTCTTCATACTCGCTTTTGGCACTCAAAGTACTATTCCCCCCCATCCTAAACCACCCTTGATTAGATAATACTATTCTGGATTCAATCAGTGAAGAGGAAGAGAGGACAAGTCTTGTTATTGTTTAAATTTAGTCTTGTAAACTTTAGAGGCAGGATTCCACACAGTGCCCCTTTAAATTGTTACATTTCCATTTTTTCCCCACATTTTTGTTCATTGTAGCACCTACTGTATATTTGACAAGGGAATAACATTCAATATTTCATACTGATGAAGAATTTTGGCAAACCCATATTACTGTTTGAAGAAATCTTTCAGAAAATTTGAAAACTATTTTAGAAAAGCATCACCGTGAGGTGTTGTGATCAGGGGGTGCTGATTATGGTTGGTGGTAATTAACAAATACTGAACAGAAAGGCAACACGTTTGAACAGAAACTCCATTTTGTTACAACATGCAACACATTTAAAACATCTTGCCATCTACATTTCTGTTATATGTGCTGTGTGCTCAATGTACCATCATGTTGACCAAAGAGGTGTGTGGGAGGTGTTAAACGTAACCGCTGGAGTCTGGTTAAGTTTAACACATCCCACTTTCCACAGAGCTTATAAGTAGTTGTCTTGTGTGGATCCTGTAAGTAGAAAAGAAAACTAAAACCCAACCACAACTACCATGGTTTAGAAACCCTGTGCTACCACATAGCAAATTAGAGATCTTTTAAAATATATCAGGGCTCAATGTAAACATTTTTTGCCACTGGCCCAATGAGGCCATTGGGTTTGAAACTTACTGGCCCCAAAAACCTTTTTACTGTCCCTCCTTCCAAAAGTTGTAATTTATCAGTGTTACAACATATAACCAAATACTTCTGTTACTTAACATGTTTAATTCTTTATGAAGTGCATTCTGGATATAGACAACAAAAAATTGTTTTATATTTCTTTCATCACATATCTAATTATACAAATTAATAAAAAGATAAGTCAACAAAACATTTCACTTAAACAAAACAGTAACTCATTCATCCCCGGGGAACAAGGCGAACGGCCGGTCCGTCTTAGTTACTAGGTATACGGTTGTTATAAGTAGTGCAATCACCCAATGGGCATCTGCATGTAAATTCCTGACCAGTATGATCAAGGGCCCTGGAGACTGACTGACAGCTCACCCGCTTGGCTGTCATGCAGACTAGTGATGGGAAGTTAGCTGGAACGGGATTGCTGGAACAGAATTGGCTGGAATGCAGCGGCACGCTATAAAATTATAAATTGTCATTCCACGGGCACTGAATTGTCTGTGTTGCTAAACAACTCTTAAGAGGGTCTCATTAGATTACACAACATGTTTATAAGGGACAAAACTGTTTTTTTTTTTACTGAAAAAAATCCAACTAAGTGCAGATTTAAGGCTATCCTAAATTGAAATTCCATTAAATGTGTATAAACTAAAGGCTGTTTTAATTGGCATAATGTGCATAGTGTTAATTAACCATAAAATTGTATCACCTAAAGCATTCATATATTCCCTAACACAGTATCTCCTGAACTGTTTAAGCTAGAGACCATACCAACTTGGTTAGGCTATCTTCTCATTCAAGCTACCCTAAATACACAATTCTTTAATGGTTATGAATGTTACTTTGCCTAATTTGCATCATTAGCATTAACACTAAATGTATCTCTTCAATAGTTCCAGGTAGACAGACCAAATCAATTTTGTTTCACGTTGTTCATCCTTCTTAAATTTGTATCAATTATGACGATATTAAATCAACGTACTTTGTATAATTATTCATTAACACTAAACATTAAGTCTTGAACCGTTAAAGCATGTGACCAAAAAACGTTTACTTATGTAAATGTACTTTCTAGTTATGTTTCTGTAGCTTAATACCCGTCAGGCAAGCTTCCCAAAACATGGCTGTTGACAAGGCGACAAGGTTGCCCAATGCCATTTTAGTATCTAGGAGTTCAGAATAAAGCAATAAGTACTCAGCTGGCTATTGTAGATGCTTCGAAAAATAATATATATTGATACATATTAGCGGTAGAAAGCCAGGGGTGTGTTGATCCTACCAAAATAAAACGTTTAAGTTGCGAAATCTTTTGTCAAGAGTTTCTAACGCACATATGGGTAGCGTAGGTCTTTCCAGTTTGGCTGTTTCACAAAAACAAGGAGCAGTTCCTATACAATATATGTATAGGAACTATATTTTACGATTTATTTTCTAACCTAAACCTTTTCTTGGAAGAATGGAATACACTCCAGCGAACGTCGTCAGCTGGCTAGCTAGCTGCCTAGCCACTAATCATAACACAATAGGAACTTACCTCATCCATTTCTTTAACAATAGAATTCAGCTTTTCGTCGTCTTCAAGCATCTCGTTTAACTGCGTCATGGTGAAAGAGCTGAATTTATCAGTGAATTCTGCCATTTCTCCCACAGTTGTCGATCAGTCTACAGTTGTTTCGGGAACGTATTAGTAATGTTTGGATCAAAAACCGGAAATAGGAATGATTTCTGTCAAATCAGGAGTGAGGGTAATGTAACAAGAAAATGACGTCATCTTCCATCTGTTTCTTTTTGACCAGGGGAGACAGCTACTTTTTAAAGAAATGTTATGATCTGCCAACACAATTAGAAAATAAAGTTATGTGATGTTACCCCCGTGGTATAACAGGGCTTTCAGCCTATCAGTATTCAGGAATAATCCCACCCAATTCATAGGTACAATACTGTATATGGGTGATCCTGGGTATGGTGTCTGTTCTCTCCATATACATTTCATACAAAAACAAAGATGATTCTAATGGATTTGAGAAGTGGCTGTGTAAAAGGAGGAAGGGCTGGTGAGGGACAAAGGAAGGCTAGGAGTGAGTACAATGATAAATGTAATGCCAAGAAACTGCTGCAAGGCGGCTTTTGAGGTAGTATACCTGAGGTAGTATACCGTCTGTGTGTGCAAGTAAGGTTGAATGAGGTCTTCAGTAAATGTTCTGAAAAGATTGCAAAGTTGATTGACAGCGTACAATAAATGCAGACTAGCATAGCCAACGACAATGGGAGGCAGCTAAAATCGTTGCTGTTTTAATCAATGCATTTACTTTAAACCAAGTATCGCAGCTTATCACTACGCAGGCACCTTAAAACCACAACCCACCAGGCTCGGCTCCAGGATGAACTGACTGAGGGGGCATTTTTTTTTATGAGGGAGCATATCTAATTCATATACCATTTGCAGTGTTTATGGGGTAACAAAACTAGGGGGCACAGATTCTATCTTGAGGGGCAATGCCCCCTTTTGCCCCCCCTCCCGTGGCACCAGGCCTGCAACCCACAGCTGGGAAAATTACCCTACTGCGTTCACGAAAAGCCGGCCCAACATTAACAAAAGAGTAATAAAGTAATCGCCGTTCATTGGTAAAATAAAAGTCCCTAAATGTAGTGATGGGAAATCGAGGCTTTCTGAAGCATTCCAGGCTTTCGTCAAATTGGTATGAAAAACAGTTCATTGTCTCAAAACTTTTGAACTCACTGTACAGTGGTGTCACCTGCTGGTTAGAAATAAATATCACATGTTTAATGTTTATAAAGACTTGTTTTCCATAATATCCCACAAGATTTCAAGGGGCAGTGGTTAGACGTGCGCTTTGCGATGTGGAATTAGAATGCAAGGTTCGTATCCCACATTCTTCTTGCCTTTCCAGCTAGTATTTTTCAACTATGCATCCGCTCTAATGTTTTTATATTATAAGGCAAGAGTGTCATAAGATACACACACAAAAGATCATTATTTAAACAACAACAAGCAGTATCGTTTGCACTCAAAAAGTTGAACAGGATCTGGATTCGATCTTGCATCACAAGTTAATGATGGAGTGTCGACGACGCTATCAGCATCGCCATTGCTGGACTTAATACGCCAACATTTTAAAATACATTACTAAATAAGGTGACCAGTAGATGTCAGTGTTTGAAAGTCTCAGGCACCGAACAACCATTGAAGCCTGCATTTTACAGGAGGCTTTGGGAAAAGCACGTGATAAAACAAGGCTTCGGACATCAATTACATGGCATAGTCTGAGGCTGAATCTCAAATCACATACTACATTCAACATACTATAAGTATGTACTTATGATGGTAACGTATACTGTTTAGTATATAGTAAGCTAGTATGCCAGTACTGGGACATACTACCGACAAGTTTGAATATTTACCTATACAATTAAGTATTGTGTTAAACTAACGCTTAAGAAACATTGGTCAGTTTAACACAATGCTTAATGGTGTCTAGCTAAATACTCAAACTTGGTGTGATGTTAATGCATGACAAAATTAACTAATGTTGAAACGCAATTTTATGATGAGGTAGTATATCCCAATACTGGCATACTAGCTTACTATATACTGAACAATACGTAATTCATCTGTGAGGTACATAGTATGCGATTTGAGATTCAGCCATAGACTTGGAAAGTGAGGTTGTGGAAGAAAAAATATCCACTGAATTATGTGCCAGACAGATATTAAATATTAAGGATTCCTATATTATTGTGTAACGTAGACGTTTTGTTCTTTGTCAAGACGGTGAAACAATTCGTAGCTATGTCCATGTAGTGGCAATCGGTTGTATGTGCTTCAACCTCTATGTTGAGAAATTCGTGTTTTACCTTTAGTTCCGTGATGCGAGTATTAGTAAAATTGGCTGTTCCTCTGCCATGTTGGTGTAGGGTATGGACCACGACTGATAGAAAGGTTTCCGCTCCATTATCCTACTGATTTCTGCTATTCTCAACTGTAACATTTTGAAAGGAAAAGCAGACTTCTAAAAGCTCTAATGCAATTGTTTATTTTTACAATCAAACAACACATTCTATGCAGATGTTAAGTTGAATCTGCTAAACAAAATTTGTGTAACACTGATACCAACATATATTTTCTTGCTTAATTTCAAAATGTTTTGGAAAAAAGCATGACAAAATATTACCAAAATTACGCTGGCAAAAATAAGCCAAAACACAGAACTTTTTTTAAAACTGCCAATCAACAGTAAAACATTTGTCCCTAACTGAGTGTTCAGTATTCATCTCCCTCCTCAGTCTCTCCCTCCACTGAATCCACTCCCACCTCCTCGTAGTCCTTCTCCAGGGCAGCCAGATCCTCTCTGGCCTCAGAGAACTCACCCTCCTCCATACCCTCTCCAACATACCAATGCACAAAGGCACGCTTGGCGTACATCAGATCAAATTTATGGTCAAGTCGAGCCCAGGCCTCCGCGATGGCTGTGGTGTTGCTCAACATGCACACAGCTCTCTGGACCTTAGCCAAATCTCCACCTGGCACGACTGTTGGTGGCTGGTAGTTGATACCAACCTGCAAAGCACAATAAAATCTGAAAACCTGACCAATATTTGACACACTGTCTTGTAGATGTTTAGCATGCAGTGCATCGTAAAGTATTCAGACCCCTTTCCTTTTCCAATTTTGTTACATTACATACATATTTGGAATCTGATTAAATCTATACACAACGCCCTTTAAAGACAAACCGAAAACAGGTTTAGAAATTTTTGCAAATAAAGAAATATATATATATATTGGAATATCACATTTACATAAGTATTCAGATCCTTTGCTAAGAAATCAAAATGAAGGTGCATCCTGTTTCTATTGATCATCTTTGAAATGTTTCTACAATTTGATTTAAGTCTTTCTGCAATTATTACATTGATTGGAAATTATTTGCAATGCACCCACCTGTATAAGATCCTACATTTGACAGTGCATGTCAGAGCAAAGGCAAACCATGTGTCAGGTCCTGGCTGGGGGCCTCTAGGAATCTCTACGCTGCTGTATTGGTTGGCCCCCATTAGAGGCAGCTGCCCCACATTGCCTCTAATTGGGGAACCTATTTAAGTAGCTCTTGTTTTACTTTCAGTTGTGGATCATTGTTTGCGTTATGTGCTTCAGTTTGCATCTCCATTTGTCGTTTTCTGTTCAAGTTTATAAACAATAACCCCTAAACTCCGCGCCTGTGTCCAGCCTCCTAAACCGTGACAGAATGATCCACCAACCAAGGACCCTGGATCCCCGCTTTTTTTTTGGGGGGGGGGGGGGGGGGGGGGGG
>JACXGI010012945.1:0-21844 GCA_016801175.1 Esox masquinongy | reverse complement strand
GGTCTTAGAGGCCTGTTCTAATGGAACCCAGAGTCACACAGGTCTTAGAGGCCTGTTCTAATGGAACCCAGAGTCACACAGGTTTTACAGGCCTGTCCAAATGGAACCCAGAGTCACGCAGGTCTTACAGGGTCATTTGAAAGGAGCCCAGTGTCATCACTGTTCCTGTAAATTCCTCTGGGTAAGATGTAAAACCGACAGCTTGGGACTAGAAGGGTAAATTGGCTTTACAGTTTATATTTCTCATTGACTTGAATGGTATCAATTTGCATTATTGTTTGAAATTAACAACAATTAGGGTCTTCCGAGAACGTTAGATCTGAGGCTAATAACTTATAGGTGAAATGCAATAAAGTATAGGTCAATAACAAGATTATTTAGTTATATTGTAGTCATTCTATATATACATTTTTGTAAGAAAAAGAAAGAAAAAAGGCAATATTGCAGAAATATCTACTCCCAAACTTTAAAACAATCAGGTGTCTGTCTGTCTGTCTGTCTGTCTGTCTGTCTGTCTGTGTCTGTGTGTGTCTGTGTGTGTGTGTGTGTGTGTGTGTGTGTGTGTGTGTGTGGGCATGCCTGCCGTTGAGCATGTAGGGGTGAAGGGGTTAATTGAGGTGTGCGGGTTGGTTTGTCTATAGACACTGGTGGGGTCTAATAACATGGGTGGAGTGGAATGGGTCTGACAACACTGTTGGCTGTCATACCTGGGTAGGGCATATCTGCCCAGTGATTCTAATGGGTCTGACAACACTGTTGGCTGTCATACCTGGGTAGGGCATATCTGCCCAGTGTCATCCAAATAATTATAATTTTTTTTATAAATGAGCCTTCTTTATTAACTTTGTGGGTGCTGGTCCATTTTGGTAGTGTTCCTAGACCCTTCTGAATCTGATGAAATCAACGGGATTGGTTGTGATTTACTATGATAGAAAGCTGCATTGATTCATTTAATTTTCTTCCCCACAACCATGGTCAGGCTCAGTCACCCCTAGTTTCCCCGTCTGTTCCTCCAGAAACACGTTCCTGCGTAACCTAGCAGCCACCCAGTGGGAGAAGAAGAAACACAGCCGCAACGGGAAGCCACAGGACGGGTCGCCGGAAGATGACGACATAGCCCCGCCTCCCGAGCCAGAGGACACTCCCTCAACTGAAGATAGAAGCCCCAGTACATCCCCTAACGGTATAGTACCACTAAAACATCCCTAGCCCCTGGTATAGTACTCCTAACCCCTGGTATAGTACTCCTAACCCATCACCCCTAGCCCCTGGTATAGTACTCCTAACCCATCACCCCTAGCCCCTGGTATAGTACGCCTAGCCCCAGGTATAGTACCCTTAACCCATCACCCCTAGCCCCAGGTATAGTACCCCTAACCCATCACCCCTAGTCCTAGGTATAGTACCCCTAACCAATCACCCCTAGTCCCAGGTATAGTACCCCTAACTAATCACCCCTAGTTCCAGGTATAATACCCCTAACCCATCACCCCTAGTCCCAGGTATAGTACCCCTAACCAATCACCCCTAGGTATAGTACCCCTAACCCATCACCCTAGTCCCAGGTATAGTACCCCTAACCCATCCCCCCTAGTCCCAGGTATAGTAACCCTAACCCCTCCCCCCTAGTCCCAGGTATAGTACCCCTAATCCCTCCCCCCTAGCCACGGGTAGAAGCAGTAAACTAGACTTTTCACGGTCACGGCCTAAAAATATCTGTCTTCTCGAAACCTCACTAACCCTTCCTAATTGTTAGTGACACAATAATACACACACACACACACACACAAAGCACAGGCCAGGCCAGCAAGTGTGTACATGCATCATCAAAATCCTTTTAGACAGGGAAGTGTTTTGGGGGCAGCGGGTTGAAGCTTAACCTGTGGTTGGGCGCACCACCTGAACGATCATTACTTATTTCCTGTCAGCCTTGATGGGGGCACCATTTCCAGTACCGCTGCAACGTCAGTCGGGGCAGAACTCACGTAGCCCAGCCTCACCTCTCGCTGGGAACAACCAGAGTTTCTCATTAAAGACCTGGAATAGAGGAGGAGGAGCTGTTTAGGAAGGGCGGGAGTTTTTTTTATTTTACATTCTGCTTGGCCTGACTAGAAAAAACACCAGAAAAAACCTGAGCTGGCATTTATTATCATATGGCCAGATGTTATCATATGGCTAGATGTTATCATATGACCAGATGTTTGACCAGATGTTATCATATGGCCAGATGTTTGACCAGATGTTATCATATGGCCAGATGTTTGACCAGATGTTATCATATGGCCAGATGTTATCATATGGCCAGATGTTGTCATATGGCCAGATGTTGTCATATGGCCAGATGTTATCATATGATCAGATGTTATCATATGGCCAGATGTTATCATATTAACTCAGCATTGGTGGGAAGCTCTCTGTGTTCCGGCACACGGTCTGGGGCCCGGTGATTTCCCTTTTCTAGATACCTGTCTCTGGTTACTGGATCCCATCCATCCTTCTCTATATTCCATCCCTCTCTATATTCCATCCCTCTCTATATTCCATCCATCCCCTTCTTCCATCCCTCTCTATATTCCATCCATCCCCTTCTTCCATCCCTCTCTATATTCCATCCCTCTCTATATTCCATCCCTCTCTATATTCCATCCATCCCCTTCTTCCATCCCTCTCTATATTCCATCCATCCCTACCGTCCCTCCATCAATCCTTTTCTCCATCCATTCTCTCCATCCCTCCATCCATCCCTTTCTTCATCCATCATCTTGCCATCCCTCCATCCATCCATCTCTCAATCTATTCATTTCCACCATCCCTCCATTCCTTCTTTACATCTCTCTCTCCATCCTTCTGTCTCTCCTTCCCCGTATCCTTTTTGCTCCACCCCCCCCTCGGCCACTCAAAGCCTTTCTGTCCTTTGTCTCCACACAGATGGAAATGAGAGATGTAGAGGCCCAGAAAACTGCCCCCCAACGTGCAGACGGGCACACAAACACACACACACACACACACACACACACACACTGTCACTCACACAAACACACACACACACACACACACTGTCACTTACTCAGTCACACACACTCGGGGAGACAAGTGAAAGGGCTCTTGGCAGAGTAAAGGGCCTTTCATGTTGTGTGAATGTGAATCAGTCTGGGGGGCATTTCTCTGAAGGACCCTGCTATCAGGCTCTGCCAGTAACAGTTCAAATAGAAATGATTTGTAATGTAGTTCATTCAGTTGTGAATGTTTAGTTACTTCGGTTTTGCTGTTGTGTGTACGTGTGTGTGTACGTGTACAGAGCCCGAGCTCCAGGAGGGGCAGGTCTCAGAAAAAAGTGGACCCACTCCCAGCACCCTGGAGCAAACTCAGCCAGCAGACACACAGGCTCCCCATGATGAAACAGGCAAGAGATTAACATCTAATAAAATCCCATCTCCTTCGACCGTCACCTGTCTGCCTGCCTGCCTGCCTGTGTATGGGCTGTGGCTACGAGCATTCCTGGTTATCTGAAGTGGCACCGGAAAATTGGGAACCCATTGGGTTACAGGAACAGTGCCACTGCCGTAGGGGACGCTTGCAGAGCAGCTGAATTCAATGGACATGAAGGGTGTCAGTGGAAGTCTGGCGACATCTAGTGGCACTCGGACTGTACTGACCTGTCCGGCCGCTCACAGACATGCAAGTTCAGAGCAGACAAATCTGCTTCTTTGCACACTTTAAAAACAGATTTTATTGCCGTATTGATCCTCTGTCACTTGGTTGTGCCGTTGCTATCGTAGTCAACATTCCAGCGACGCCTTTGCCGTCATGATGGTTAGATGTTGAACGGTGCTAATGACTTTAAACAGGATCTTGTTGACTTTTTGTCTAAATTAGAGGCTTGGACATATGATGACATTGGTAAAGTAAGCAAATATTTCCTGGAAAACCCCTTTGCTACAATTATGTCATTACATTTATTTTAGACAGATGTTAACATTGTCAGTAGCTAGAAAAATCAGTCAAAAAAAGCTTGCAGTGCTAGAGTTAGTTAGCTCAAATTCTGTGGAAACCCCTCAATCTTAGTTAGCAACAGCAAATTGCATAACGTTATACTGCATCAAAAATCTGGTGACGTTGAAATCAAATTTTCTGCCTTTTTAGCTCTTTCTGTCTTTATCTCATTCATGGAATGCTCAAATCCAGTAGCTAATTTCCAACCAAGGCATTTTCATTGGGTCTGTGCTTTGAAGATGAACTAGGTGCACATTTTTTTTCAGTATACAGATTGCTTTGTGATGAATACTGTTTATTTATATACTTATATATACTTATATACCTATGTATTTCTTTTTGTTGAAATCAATAACGACATGCTACACCGAAGTGATTATAATGGCGGCAATTAACCGCCTGGCTTTCATCACTCCTCCAGTGCAAACCACCAAGCGGCACGGAAACGCGGTGGAGCAGCTGAACACACTTTCCGACGACAAGAAGTTCATGCTGAACATGCTCTACGCTAAGAACTCCCCAGCCGGGCCTTTGGGGAATCTACCGGGCGCCCTCCCTGAGATGGACCCAGAGGAGAGCCTCTCTGAAGAGGCCGAGGCTTGCGGTGGTCTTAGTAGCCTGAAGGAGCGACTCTCCAAAGTAAGGATGGGTTCATGTTTTGTTAAAATGCATTCAGAGTTTTATATTGAACAGCCACAGACTAGACAAATAGACTGAGACAGTCTATTGCTGTCAGGAAAAACTGAATTACAACAGAATCGTGTGTCTTGGAACTCGTGTCTGTCACGGTTGTAGGAGGCAGGACACAGGCACAGAGGCGTATAAAGACACGTCTCTTTAATCAGAAGACTGAACAGGGGCGTATAAAGACACGTCTCTTTAATCAGAAGACTGAACAGGGGCGTATAAAGACACGTCTCTTTAATCAGAAGACTGAACAGGGGCGTATAAAGACACGTCTCTTTAATCAGAAGACTGAACAGAGGCGTATAAAGACACGTCTCTTTAATCAGAAGACTGACTTACATTCAACACTGCTCTCAGGAACATAGAGATGGAAACACACAGCCATGGTGACATTAAACAATGACTGACAAGCAACACTGGGGCAGGTGGAACTTAAATAGGGACTTAAACAAGGGGTTAATGAGACACAGGGGAAACCAATCACAATGACCGGACTGAACATAGAAACAGAAAAACTAGAACTTAAACACACAGAACATAGAACTGCAACCACTGGCCCGGCACGGGCCATGAGCGACTTTTGAAAATGCTGCTTTTCAAATTGTCAAATCGATATGATCAACCGTGATCGCCTAACTGATTGAGCCCCCCCCCAACCCCAGGCCCAGCAGGCACAGGCCCTCCCGGACGAGGACAGCAGCTCCAGGAAGGCAGAGTTGGAGTCTCTGGGTGGCAGTGCCAAGGCTACGTGGGCACGGCTGGCAACGGAGCAGCGGCGACAGCAGCTCCGGCCCCAGTACAGCATCGACGCAGAGGTCCATTCCCGCAGCCTGGAGAAAACCCTCATGACCCCCCTGGCTAGGAACACACAGGGAGACACCTGGGAACAGCTACAGGTAGTCTGTCTGTCTGCCTGTCTCTGACTCTGTCTGTCTACCTGTCTGTTTGTCTGTGTCCGTCTGACTTTGTAACTGTCTGCCCATCAGCCCAGCTCCAGAGCCCTGAAGATCAAAGACCTGGACTTCTCCGACCTCATGGAGGAGGAGGATATAGACGTTCTGGACATTGATGTCTTCGACTCGGGCCTGTCCAATGGAGGAGTTGGTGGAGGTGGCTGTGGCATTCCCCCTCCTCCTCCGCCCATGCCTGGTCTGGGCTGCGGTCCTCCTCCTCCACCCCCTCCTCCCCCCGGGCTCCCGGGCATGAGTCCTTTTCCTCCCCCACCTCCTCCCCCACCTGGCGGGGGTATGTTCTCCCCTCCTCCTCCCCCGCCCCCTCCCGGGGCCCCTCCTCCACCGCTCTCCTCCCCCGTGCGGGCCCCGGACCCGGCGTTCGCCAAGAAAAGGAAGACCGTGAAGTTGTTCTGGAAGGAACTCAAGCAGCCGGACAGCCCCAGGAAGTGCAAGTTTGGACGCGGGACTGTGTGGGCGTCGCTGGATAAAGTCACCGTGGATACGGCCAAGCTGGAGCACCTGTTCGAGTCCAAGGCCAAGGAACTGCCGGCGGCTCTGAAGGTGAGGGGTGGAGCGGTTGCTCTCGACTGGCAACGCTGGCTGGCTGGAGTCAAAACAAAACCAACTGCAGTGTATTGAAACTCGTTTTGTAAAAACCAAATAAGTGCACTTAGAAAAGCAACACGGTGCCAGTTCGAAGACAACCAGAGATCACTTATAATCTCAGAGGTTGATAATAGTCTCTCAGTTTTTTTTTTTGTCCCCCGCAGAAAGGAACGGAGTCCAAGAAGTCAGCGATATCGGTGTTGGACTCGAAGAGGAGTAACGCCATCAACATCGGTATGACCGTGCTGCCGGCAGTCCACATCATCAAGACGGCCATCCTCAACTTCGACGAGTTTGCCATCAAGAAGGAGGACATCGAGGTAGGACCGGCCTTCCCCCACCGGGGGGCGCTCTTGCATCACACCCGGTCCACTCAGACATTGCATGTAGCGTCACGCGCCGACAGGGCAGCGCTGAAGCCCTCCAGCAGTCACCTAACGCCCGCCAGCTGCGCACCAAACACAGTCCTCCCTGCAGGTTTTTAAATGTTTTGAAGAGCGCCACATCAAATATGAACTGGGAGCAGGGTCTCCATCCACTTTCATCACCACCACCCCTCCAACACCTTGAGTGTTACTCATGATCCTTTCATCCCATCTCCAATCCCAACGACAATGTCTCTCCGTCTTTCTCTCCGTCGTTCCCGTAGAAAATTCTTACCATGACGCCTACGGAGGAGGAGAAGCAGAAGATCCAGGAGGCTCAGCTGGCCAATCCTGACGTCCCCCTGGGCTCCGCGGAACAGTTCCTCCTCACACTGTCCTCCATCAGTGGCCTCACCGCTCGCCTGCAGCTGTGGGCCTTCAAGCTAAACTACGAAACCCTGGAGAAGGTAAGACGTTATGTTCTCAGGTCCTGGAACAGTGAGATATCAAACTGTAGACATTTTATTTGTCCTAGACTCATTCTGAACAAAGAAAGTATGAACATGTTTAAGAGTGTCTGATTAAATGGCTGAAGAGTACAGAGGCCAGCAAACTGTAATTGCTTGTATCTCTTCTTCATTTCTATAAGACTTTTTAGAGACCAAGTGCCTGTAATATGTTAGATCAGAGGTGCACGTGCCTTTGAATTCTGAAAATAAATGTTGTACGGGTTTTGACAATGTCCAACACCAATGACTGCCTGACTGTTCATATGACTAATAGTATTGAACTGGATGCACTCACTGCTGTACGTTGTTGTGGAAAAGACAGTGCTAAATGACTGAGTGTCTTAAAATGTCTGTTAGCTCCCTAGTGACCTGATTAAAGGACAGTTGGAGACATTCATCCGAAACTACAGATAGAGGGCTGTTTTCACACATTTTGATGTCTAGACATGGTCTGCATGGCCCTATGGACCTCTGTGAATCTTGAATATGGCCCCCCCAGAGTCCCACCCCTGTCATAGAGGCCCTGGAACAGACTGTTTACCTGACATGTCTCGCTGTTGAAGTACTGGTCTAGGATCAGTTTGTCTTTTAGTTCAATTAAATGCGATGACGTTGAGGGCTTTGTCATGGCGTATTCTGACACACACACACACACACACTAGTCTCTATAATAGTAAATGGGCCTAAATCAAATGCTACTAATGAGATGATTGGTACAAATGATCAATTAAATGCTTGCTAGACAGCGCAGATTAAAATGATGGTAAAACCATAAATACAGTGAATAACAACCACAGGGGCGCAGTGACCATGGCAACAAGTTAGATAGTAAACAGAGCGGCTGCACCCTGTGTGCACGTGCATGCGTACGTGCCAGTTATGTCTGTGAGCGTGGCACGTAGGTGTGTGTATGTGGGTGTGATGTAGAAGTGTGCAGTTCAAAGGGAGTCAGTGATGAGAATGCTTCTCGATGTTAAATGTGTGTTGCTCAGCGTGTTACTCAGGATGCCGTATCTCTGCCCAGAATATTCCACTGAGGGTTATGGATGAGGAGAGGCACAGCACTATAAATATGAACAGTCCAAGAAACGCAGACTCCGCTCACTCTCCATGTCGCTTCCCAGCTCTGAATATCTGCCAGTAACACTGTGTTATTCACACAGTCTGCAACACACACACACACACACACACACAATGTTCATAGACTCTGCCGTGTTGGTGTACTGGACTGTGAGTACTGTTCCGGCCTGTTTGATTTAAATTACTTTAATAATCTCTCACTGTCTTCCCTGGTCCCTGTTAGGAGATAGCTGAGTCTCTTTAATAATCTCTCACTGTCTTCCCTGGTCCCTGTTAGGAGATAGCTGAGACTCTTTAATAATCTCTCACTGTCTTCCCTGGTCCCTGTTAGGAGATAGCTGAGACTCTTTAATAATCTCTCACGTTCTTCCCTGGTCCCTGTTAGGAGATAGTTGACTCTTTAATAATCTCTCACTGTCTTCCCTGGTCCCTGTTAGGAGATAGCTGACTCTTTAATAATCTCTCACTGTCTTCCTTGGTCCCTGTTAGGAGATAGCTGAGCCTCTTTAATAATCTCTCACTGTCTTCCCTGGTCCCTGTTAGGAGATAGCTGAGACTCTTTAATAATCTCTCACTGTCTTCCCTGGTCCCTGTTAGGAGATAGCTGAGCCTCTTTTCGACCTGAAACTGGGAATGGAGCAGCTTGCCAAAAACCAAACCTTCAAGCGCATCCTGGCCACGCTTTTGGCCATCGGAAACTTCCTCAACAGCACCAGTGTAAGTGTTCCTCTGGGTCCAAAGTGGCAGCGTGTTCCCTATGTAGTACACTACCTCTGCCAGAGCTCTGGCCTGCATACGCCACGCTGTGGAATTTGGGACACCAGCCGACTGTGTCGTACAAGTTAAGCTCACAGATTAGCTGCGTTATACCACGAGAAGAAATGTGTACGCAAACAACGTTTTCTCTTGCAGGGAGCTTAAATGCATACCTCGTACAACGAATTGCCTTATGGCTTCGCAATGACCCACAGGAGTTGAGCAGATTACAGTGAGGTGTTCCGGCGAGGAGCTGTTCAAAATGGCATGTTGACGTTTCGTTGTTGTGATGGAGACTGAGATTGATGGATCTGCGATTGCTGTGGCTTACAGTCTAATGTGGTTTACTTGTAACGGGCTTCTCCGCCGTCTCCTCTGGTCCGTCTGTGTCTTGTCTGTTCTGTCTGTGTCTGTCTATATGTGACGTGCCTGTCTCTCTCTCTATAGGCGAAGGGTTTTGAGCTGAGCTACCTGGAGAAGGTGACGGAGGTGAAGGATACAGTCCACAGACAGACACTGCTTCACCACACCTGTAACCTGGTGGTGGAGAACTACCCAGACACCTCAGACGTCTACTCCGAGATCCCGGCCATCACACGCTCCGCTAAAGTAAGCCTCCGCGCCCCAAACGCCACCCTATCCCGTGTGTAGTGCACTTATGACCAGAGTGCAATGACAGCCTCTCCTCTTGGTCAGAACGTGCACCACGTAGGGGACAAGGAGCAGTTCAGAACGTGACGTCTGTCTCGTTGTCTGACGAGGATGTAAATAGTGAGGTCTTGTATAAATGATGTAGCTTCATTATAGTTCCGTCTTATTTCTGTGTCAGGTTCTATAATAAGATTCGGTTTGGAGTTTATCTGTCTCAGCGTTGACCACACACGTGACCAAATTACAACAGCTGCAGGTTAACCGGGTTGTGGCAGACCCTGTCTCCCACTTCTCACCCTCCGCCGTCCGTCCCTCCTTCTATTCCATCACCCCATCTATTGACCTCCCTCTTCCCCGTCCCATCCACCCCATCGCTCCCCTTATTTTTCCGTCCCGCTCTCTCCAGGTGGAGTTTGAGCAGCTGTCAGACAACCTGGTTCAGCTGGAGAGGAAGTGCAAGACGTCGTGGGACAACCTGAAGGTCATGGCCAAACACGAGACCAAGCCTTCCCTGAAGAACAAGATGACAGAGTTCCTGAAAGACTGCACTGAGAGGATTATCATTCTGAAAGTGGTGCATCGACGCATCATCAACAGGTACAGTCGGGTCGCGGGACGCTGCTGGAAGTCACACACACTTGACCCCAGAAGTCATTCACAAGTACCTACCCAGGAGAAACACGAAGACACTCAGGCAGCCTAGAGATGCACATGAACAGGAAATCTTAGAAAGGGGGAATTATGCTTCAGTGATAATCTAGGTCACTGGCTTTCATAATGGAAAGTCTTTCCACCGTGCATCAAGTTCGTAAACATCGACACAAGAGTCCCCTCTCAAATCCCTTCCCCCCCCTTAGGTTTCACTCCTTTCTGCTGTACCTGGGCCAGCCGTCCTATTCTGTCAGGGACACCAAGGTGACCCATTTCTGTAAGATCATCAGTGAGTTCTCTCTGGAGTACCGGACCACCAGGGAGAGAGTCCTGACCCAGAAACGCAAGCGGGCTGCCTACAGGGAACGCACCAAGACCAGGGGGAAGTTGATCACCGAGGTGAGACTGGACCTGGGCTGGGAATCTGATGGGTCTTGTATGTTTGGTAGATGTGGTGGTCTGATGGGTCTTGTATGTTTGGTAGATGTGGTGGTCTGATGGGTCTTGTATGTTGGGTAGATGTGGTGGCCTGATGGGTCTTGTATGTTTGGTAGATGTGGTGGTCTGATGGGTCTTGTATGTTTGGTAGATGTGGTGGTCTGGTGGGTCTTGTATGTTTGGTAGATGTGGTGGTCTGGTGGGTCTTGTATGTTTGGTAGATGTTATCTTATTACATGACTGGGAGGTTACTCAGTGACTTGCTGTGAGATCTGAATTCACTTCCTGTCTCTCAGACGGAGAAGTTCTCAGGGGCGGTGTCTTCCCAGTCTGAGGAAAACCCCTCCCCCACATCCCGGTCTTCAGAACAGGAGCCGGACCAGGAGGAACACGAGAACATGAAAAACCTGCTGATGCCCTCCACTGGCACCGACCAACACGGAAGTCTGCGGCGCACCCGGGGCTTCCGTAGTAAGATACACACACACACACACACACACTGAGAAACAGTCTCTCTCACACACACAGAAACAGTGTCTCATACACAAACACATGCAAAGTCAGATAAACTGTCTCTCTCACACACGAACAATCAGATCCCCACACGCACACACTC
This sequence comes from Esox masquinongy, assembly GCA_016801175.1. Classification (NCBI taxonomy): domain Eukaryota; kingdom Metazoa; phylum Chordata; class Actinopteri; order Esociformes; family Esocidae; genus Esox; species Esox masquinongy. Next base: position 10,539 of record JACXGI010012945.1, on the reverse strand, counting down.
GGACACATTCTAGCTGACTCACATCCAGTTCTTTTCTCACACACACACACACACACACGCACACACAGTGTGCTAACATGGTGCTAGTCTGGAATGGGTTGGCATTTGAACAATAATGAACAATAATAAATCCAGGCATCCAGGCACTCTCTGGGGGCATAAAACTATTTACTGTATAGCTTGGAGAAGGGCAGAAACTGGGAAGTCTGTGTCCTGTTGGCTACCGGTGTGGATCCTTGAATGATTCATCGCCTGTGGCTGTGCAAGATAACTATTTTTTTCCCGAAAAACACCATGGAGCGTCTTCTTTAGATTAGTGCATCATTTAGATTAGTTTTATTCACATCCTTGGTGGTGGTGTCATTTTTTGCTTCAATGTGGCAAAATACCACTTTATTTGTTAATAGGTGACAAGTGCATTATTATGTTTGATGGTGTAATTGGTGGAAAACGTTGGCTGGTAAAAACAATCTGAGCGGCTGGATTTTCAATCTACCTGGTGAACCAAACGGTTAGTTTGTATCTAGCTACTACACAATATAAGGGACAGTTTTAGAGCCTGTCACTGGAAATACAGTGACAAAAATTGCCTCAGGTCAAAAGGTGCCCCTGTTGCTAACATAGAATCTTGTAGGAAACAGTGCAGAGCTTCAGTTTAAGACCCTGTTGTCATCTTAACCTGTATTGAATTTGTGAAAATAGGGCAATAAGCAGCATGGGACATTTAAGCTTTTTAATGGAAATATCTGAATGTGTCCCATTTTCACACTACAGGGTCTGTCTGTAAGTCGGTTTGTCTGTCGGGTCGGTCTGTCAGTCAGCCCGCTGTAGGATCTGTGTTCTTCACTTGGCTCAGGATGGACTGTTTCCCCAATACCACCGTTTTCCCTGAGGTCTAGACAGGGTATAGGGTTGTATTTGGGACCAGGCCAGGTTGTTGGCCTGACGCAAGATGGAATGATTAAGTTGAATCCGATCTAAACCGATAATGTTTACATGCCTCCCCTGATCAATAACGAGTTCATTATCTTCTAATGCTACCTGAATATATGCTGACTGGCGCACACACACACACACACACACACACACACACACACACACACACACACACACACACACACACACCTTCTAAAAATGCCTCTAGCTACCAAGTGGATTAAACAAATACCCCCTTCCATCTGACTCTGCCTGGGTTAATAGGTTGTGTCTCGTTAGGGTCAGATGTAAAGTCAGCTGATTGTCTCTGAACTTTATAGTTCCAGAAATGCCTTCCTCCCTAGACCTGGACAGGGTTTCTTTCATTCTCTCATAGAATTTAAATTCCAGTCATTTAGCCGACACACTTACACAGAATGACTTGTAGTCAGCGCATTTATCCTAAGATAGCCAGGTGGGTCAACAACACAACCCTGCGATAGCAAGTACATATTACTCAATGAAGTAGCTGTCAGCCAAGTCAGTGCTGGAAGTGGTTCTGGTGTTTCCTAGAGTCTGTTACCCCCTGCTGTCCTGCCCTGGGTTTAGACAGAGGTGGTCGTATTCAAGTCTTAGATTCAGAAAACAGATTTGCGTGGCAGCTGTCACGATGCAGACATTGTCATGTTATATTCTAATGCTACTCTCCATCTCTTTCCAAGGCCTGGGGTCGGTTTGTCCACCACAGATGTCCGTGGCCAAGGAGGACAGCGCGAGCTCCCAGGATGACGCGACGGATGAGATCATGGACCGGCTTGTTAAGTCCGTCACGAAGAACCCCACGGAGCGCTCGTCCAGCCCGAAGACACGCAAACGTTCTCGCGTCAACCGGAAGTCATGTGAGTACTACTGTAATGGTAGAACTGAAGGTAGTTGTTAGTATTGAAAATGCAACTGCTTTCATAGCAGTGTTTGTGTGAAAGGGGCACTCCGCTAAGATGATCAGCCAATTGAGACTGCCAAGCTCATCCAGAAACACACGAAAAGTGACCTCACCTTGTCTCATAACCAATCACAATCAGAATGAGGTTCAGCTGTGCAGCAGGCCGTTTGGGGAGGGGCAACCACTTCTGTCCACTGTTTTCATTGGCTTGAATTGAACTGTATTTATTACTAATATTATTTTGGTCAGTTCTTATATTTGTCCTTTTTCATACATGTATGAAGTGTATTTTATGCACAGGTAATTGGAAGTTTTTTTTTTTTGTGTATCCCTCTCTCTGAGACACCCTCACATAGATGAATTCATCTGATTGTGCTTGAGACCGCCTGTTAAATTAATAAAATGTAAAGCTCGCTAGGCAAGAAAACCACACAACCAGTGCCTTCAGAGTTTGGGGAAGGTCAAGGCCAGGTGTGTCACCATGATAAGCAGTGTCTCTCTCCGGCTCTGTCTCCATCCACAGTTTGATCTGTGTCCATAACATCCCTTTATCAGAGCAACAGTCCCTTATCTCCCTGGGTTTATCACAACTTTGTTGTGAGTTCCTCTCTAAAGCCTAGAAAGGAAGAACTGCAATCTGCACTCATGTCCTGACATTTCTTCTACACATTTTAGTCATTTGTTAGCCAGAGTGACCTACAGGAGCTGCGGTGCATGTGCAGTGCTCAAGGGCACATTGGGATTCAAATGAGTGACCTTTTGGCCCTGCGTTTTAAAGACTAGGCTATACACTATACAAACACCTCAGTAACAAAACATCTGTCCTCAAATCTGTCTCATTTCAGTTCTGTGTGACAATGACAGTGGGAGAATTTTAAAATGTACTGACGTAAAAGTCAATTCCACAGGAGAAATGAAGATGAGCATTAATAAAGTTAACAATACAAAGTGTATCTGGTTTAATTTAATTTGTGTCCAGCAAGAGCATGGAAAAGGACTGGCTGGCTTTCCCAGAGAAGCCTCGTAGATCGACTATCAGGAACAATGGTTCTGTCAACAATGTCACTAAATCTAGCAGGAAACTCCAAATAAAACCCAATGGCCCTGGCTCAGCGTCTTACAGACTACAAGAGTCTCACGTCATCACTTGGTGGTGTGATTCACTTGGGGACCAGTGTAGTTACGGGGACCACTGACAGCTGGCCACTGCAGAAACAGACATGGTGTGTGAATACCCAGCTCACGCTCATACATTTCATCCACTGCCATCCATAATCAGTAGGACAGCAGTCAAACACAAACATCCCAATCCCAGGTGGGTTGGGTGTTGGACCAGGCTGCCTTGTCTCGGGGCCTCCAGTGGCTCATTTTGGTGGGTTGGGCTCCTGCAATTGTGGGAATGCACTGTCCTCCAAGTGTGTAGGGTTTCGGTGGAAACCTGGTGTGTTAAGAATGGTGTGATGAGAAACAGAGCAACTTGGCAAAACCTGTGCCTTGATCGAAATAAGGAGGGTAGGAAAAAGGTGTTATAAGGGGGCATAAAGTAAAACGACAAAAGATTAAAAAAATCAGAGACCTTGACACACAGCAAACATACCCCCCCCCCGGAAAACAATGTTTGAGAAGCTTTTTCATCCTTTCATCTTCATTGGGTTATTGATGTTGTAATAAAAGAAACATCAAATCTAGTATTGGTTATCTTCCTTCAGTTTGTTGGATGAGATTGGCTTGTGTATTGATTTTAGCAATGTCTGTTTTTTTGTCTGTCTGTCTTTGCCCCTTTCAGCATTTTCCACTGAGACCTGCGTACCTCAGTTGACCTGGTTTCATTTGTGGACAGATTAGGATTATTTAACGCCAAACAAATTATTGGGAAACCAAAAAAGCAGATGACGGTGATTAGTCATCCAATTCTATTCTTTTTTTAAATTATGGCAATCCTGAATGAACGATGAACTTACGACAACGCCGATTACTGATTGTTTTGAAAACCTCAAAACTGCCCTAATTAACCGGCCGAGCGGATCAATCGGTCAGCCTTTACTTTAAATATTGCGTGTGTGTTTTTACAGTTGTGTCTGTGTGTGTGTGGTTTGATTCGATCGTGTGTGCACATGCAGGTCTTAGTACTCTGCATCAGCCTCATTGAGTTGAGCCTGTGTTTTGTTCTTTTGTGTTGCAGTGCGAAGGACACTGAAGAGCGGACTAAGTGTTGACGTGGTTCAGGCCCTTGGACTTAACCACAACGCTGGAGACAAACTCTGAAGAGCCACGCTGGAGACAAACTCTGAAGAGCCATGCTGGAAATGAGATCTGAGCACACAGAGCCACAGACCTGACCTGCACAAATTGTTACAATTTCTGAAGACACACAAGACTTAATGAAACATGCCGACGGTTAATTAGCTGACAAGCACATACATACACACACACAATAAGTAAGACAAGATACACCAGCAGGTGAAGGACCAGACTGATAATATCGGAGTACCAGTTGGCACCCTATTCCTTACAAAGTGCACTGGTCAAAAGTAGTGTACTGTGTGGGGATTAGGGTGTCATTGGAGACATACATGCAATACACGGCAATTGAAGAAGAATGGACAAAGACTGTTGACAACATCATAGGGCCTGTACCTCAGGAAGGACTGAGGAACTCTGTCCTTCATAGGCGACTCTGCTGACATCACATCCTGTATCCCTGGTTTCCCAGAAATCCCGGCTGGCGGCATAAGCAGGAAAGGCCGGGATCCTCCCAAAAAGATTCTCTGAGAGGGTTTTCCTGGCTTACTTCAAATTGCCACTAGGATTTATGTCGTGCCTTAAGACAAAAACATTTTATTGTTAATTTGTTTCCCCGAAATGGATGGAACAATTCATAGAACATTGGTGCCAGAAGTGTTTAAAATATTGATTGTAATAATATTCACCAGAATACAGATGTGCCACTCGTGGTGCGTCTTGCTGAGGTAGCATATTTTAAAAAATTTGATGTACATTTTTACCGAGCGTACTGTATGTTTTGTACAGATTTCTTTTGTGTTTTAGGAAGTTCCTCCGTTGGGAACCTGTACATGTGGAATGCTGACATGATGTTTGACCGCTGGGGGCACCGTATCTGTTAACAAAGGGGTTTCATACGAGCACTGTTTTGTCATTACAGTACGATGTTCCCAGCCGGGCTGTTGAATAGAGGTCACACTGATCTCCTTAGACAGGCCAGATGATCTGATATACACACGAACCACGCCACGTGCTTCTAGTTTTCATCACAACACTTGTTTCATGGTTACCATCTGCACACCACATTTAAAGGAAGGTGTGTGTGTGTGTGTGTGTGTGTGTGTGTGTGTGTGTGTGTTTGTTTGTTTGTCGATTCAAGTACACTAGATACTGTACAGTGGGTTGTCTTTCACCCAGCGCATCACGTTTCAGTTCAGGGGTATGGCTGATGTTTACACACACACAACACACACACACCCTACCACTAGGTTTTCACCTCTGTTCTTAACTCCAACTTTCCCAATAGCATATGGCACAAGCAATGTATATACAGGGAATGAGTTATCGTCCAGGTTTATTATTTCTGGCATGTTTTCACTGTGTAAACTCAGTCTCTGAGTTAAAGCATTCATTTGTGCACAGAGTTTTAAGGAGGTTCATATAAATTTGAATAGGATGTATAGAAATGTTGCACTTTCAACACCAGGAGATGGGATGACAATAGAGAGAGGACTCTTTGACTACAACATTATACCCCCTCTCCTATTAGTTGTGTTGTAGCTATCAGATAGCATATAGTGTTGAAACCATTGTGCCAGTGACTGAAAGGTTGTCGGTTCAAGTCGACAAGATGGAAAAATCAGTTGCTGTGTCCTTGAGCTAGACAGCCATACTCTTATTGAGTTATGTGCTCAAGTTAACAAAATGTGACTACTGCAGTTGGCTGTAATGAGTTGTCGATACTCGGTATGTTGAGTGGTAAAAACTAAGTATGTTAAGTGGTAAACTGAGTAAGTGTAAGTATAGTTTAATGCATGTTTTTTTATACACTTTGCACTCCACTATTCAAGATCTACATCTGCATCCCAAATGACATATGTCCTCTTTATATCCCAGCCCCTAGCCAAAAGATTCACCCGATTTCTGGTTCACTTTTTCTGAGGTACTGTAGATATGTAGCATACACACTCCTTCCTTTTGCTGAATGGATGTTTTGTGGTCCCTTACGCTGTTTGAGGATTATTTTAAACTTATTGGAGAAAAAGGCATGTTGTCACTGACAGTGGTTCAATGCATTTACCTTACTGTAAATAAAACAGATTTTAAAAGAAAGAAGTTGTTTTTTCATTTTTGGGGATCTGTCTAAATACGGTTGCTACTATGACTGCTTGCTTACGCTTTTGACTGATTGCTTATGCTTTTGTGTTTACTGGTGCGCACATGAAGCAAGGAATACATTTACTACAATGTCACAACGGTTGCTATTAGAGCTTATATGAAATACATTTTTGCATTAACGCATAATGGAAAGCCGCTTTGTTGCCGTCACTGTCGGTAATTATAGCTCATCTATTGAGCCATTTGAAAAATGCTTGAACGTAGCCTACGTTCCTCACTCAGAACGATCATAGAATCGACCTAGACTGGTCCAAGCCGGACCTGATGCTTCTGATGCACGTGTGCCTGCTGCAGCATGAGTTCGAATATGGCCTGAATCCTGTCCAATACAGCACAGAACAAATAAAAGAGAAATTTAAAATAAGAGTGTATAGTGTCTCAATCGCCTCGTGAATTGTCTCCATTCACAGGGGAAAGGGTAGACCGCAGTTGCCGACCTCTTAACAGGACTGTACGCCGCCGTGGCTCGTGCGCATAACATGTTGGCTCTTTAACAGGAAAATAAATCCAAGCGGTCGTCGGGAGAGCTCGGTCACGTGCCGTGATACGCCAGCCGGTGGAGCGGGTGCTGCACAGAAGCCTATCTGGACTGGGCTACCGTGGCGTAGCCTGCCGGCGAATGAGTGAGAGAGGTGTGTTGATATTGTAAACCGCAAACCGATGACAGGTATCGTCCTGCGCGTCGTATGCTACCTCCGGTACTCCCCTTTATGGCGTGTATATAAAAGCAAATCGAAGATGACACACGCGGCGGAGTGAGTGTACCGGGAAGATGCTCCTCTTCAGTGTGTCCGTTCTCCTTCTGCTGTCGGTTGCTGGTGAAGCTGCGGCTGACCTTTCCGTGCCTGAGTCGTCGCTTCATCCAAAGTTGGGGCTCCGTGACGTCGGAGGACCCGGTCCGTCGCTACCTGCTTCCCCCACCGCCTCCCGTTTGCAAGTCCAGCACCAGAACGAGTATGCCTCGCCGGGCATCGCCTTGGCCCGGTCTGCCGAGGAACCCTCCGCGACCACGGAGGACGGCAGCGAGTCCCACCACCACGGCGGGGGATTTCAGATGGTGCAGTGGGAATGGAGCTATGTACAGACTCCTTACATTATCGCCATTTGGATCCTGGTGGCTAGTGTCGCAAAAATCCGTAAGTGGAAACCATCTGAATCCTTCTTTGAGTATAGTAAGACACTACTCATTTTTGTACATGGATATTACAAATTTATGAAGCAGGCTAACCAGACATTTTATTTGTGACATCCGCAGTAGTAGCCTATGTAAGACAATCAAGTCTAGTCCTATAAATAGATCTATTACGCACTTATTACGCATGCAGAGTGTTGTCATGGGGATTTTATCTACAGAAGAAAAACCAACAATGTATATTTGCATATGAGGTCTGACAATACAGTGAACTTCACTTAAACACTACAGTGAGTATCTGCTACTGTGACCTCATTAAATACTACTAATGCTGCTAATGTAGATTGGGACAATATGTCCAGCAATTGACTCGGGAAAGCTGTTATTAAGATTTCTGAGCCACGCGGTGTTGCTGACCGCACCGTCATAGCCACGGCTGTAGGTAGCCCTCTCGAGGAACTCATTCACTCGGTTCGTCTGTTCAACTCTTCTTCCTTGATCCCAGAACTCACCTGCTGGAGGGCCTCTGGCACTTGAATCATGGCACGTTGGGCACTAATACACGCAAACAGAATTGCTATTGGAAGTGGTCAGGGAATGCATCCTGAAATGGAACTATTTTCTCTAAGTTCTAGCCACTAACCCTAAAAGTTAGACTCTAACCCTTACTGTAAACTTAAAACCAAGCAAAAAAAATACGTTCCCTATATGTCCTCACTTACATAGTGTAAAACCCAAAACGGTCCTCACTTTGATAGCAAACACTTACACACACACACACACACACACACACACAGTCTCACGACGTCCAGAAGCATGTTGACTGTGACTCATTACTGGACCCTCTGTGGACTCGCTGTTTATGACATAGTAGGAGATTACAAAGTACTGAGTTCACTACCCAGCCACCATACACTGACCCAGTGACCACAGCAAATCAAATCAGACTTTATTAGTGAGTCAAACCCAGTCAGCCAGTTGTAATAGGGGATGTTTGTAGTAGAATGTTGTGACTCAAGGGGTTGGGGTTCTTTGGGGGGGGGGGGGGTACATATAGTAGTGTTACATATTATGCCTCTGGCAACCAATACACACATACACACACAGGCAGAAAGACAGACAGAGAGGATTAGAGATGAAGTTGACAAGTTGCCTCCCTTAAATGCTCTTAAAGCCTGTGCTTAAAAAGTATTGAAATGTTGGCATCAGACACTTCTGTCTGTCTGTGTGTGTCTTTCTGTCTGTGTCTGTCTGTTTGTCTCTGTCGTCTGGATGTTCAGTTGTGTCTCTCTGTGTGTCTGTAGTCTTTGTGCTTAGCTGGCTGACAGGACATCCAATGATAGTGAATCAGTGGGACCAGAGCTACTGTTCTATCACCTCTCTGTGTCACACTCTCATTGTGTCTCTATCTATCTCTCTATTTCTCCCTCTTTATATCTCCCTTTCTCCTTCTCTCTGTCTTTCCCTTTCTCTCTCTCTTTGTCACTTTCACAGTCTTGAAATGCAGCCCATCGGTCTGTCTCTCCATTTCTCTTCTGCAATGTATCTTTTTCTTTTTCTCCCTCTCTCTCTTTTTCTCTATTCCATTTATACCTCAGTCTCTCTTTTTTTCTCTTCCCTTTATTCCTCAGTCTCTCTCTCTTTCTCTTTTCTCTGAGTGATTGCATGACTAACGGCTTGCTTCAAGTTTTGACTTCTTTATTTAATTCTGTTAGAGTTGCAGTTTATCGGCTGTGCAAAGCTCTGTGAGTGTGTGTGTGTACTTTTGAGTGGGTGGATGTACCCAGTCTTTGTGTGTGTGTGTGTGTGTGTGTGTGTGGGTGGATGCGCGGGCCTCACCGGCCCACTCACTGTTCATACAGAAGCTTGAAGAAGCATATATTTTCGTCAGGCAAATGTGCCCTGTTTTCTGCAGCCATTCCTGCCAACCAGACGCTGGCATCAGAACGCAGTGTGGATATTGCACAAGTATGGCTTCTGCTCGTTTGCAGAGAAAGACTCTGGATGGGGAGAGATGAGACGATCTCTCTGGATCACATGATGTTAGCTAAACACCTGTGAGGTGAACGTGAGGTGCTTTCCTGATCTACAACTTGCAATGCATACAAACGGGACCCTATTGCCTCTGTAGTACACTACTTTTGACCAGCTCTCACTGGGCTAAAGTCAAAAGTAGGGCACTAAATAGGGAGCCAATGGGATATGGGCGTAATGTAATAACAGAGGAGAGATTTTAGTGCAGTGAGGACCTGTCCACCCACAGACAGTAGACTAAACCAACACCTGCAGTGTAAATGTATCCCAACACCTGCAGTGGTAATGTATCCCAACACCTGCAGTGTAAATGTATCCCAACACCTGCAGTGGTAATGTATCCCAACACCTACAGTGTTAATGTATCCCAACACCTGCAGTGTTAATGTATCCCAACACCTGCAGTGTAAATGTATCCCAACACCTGAAGTGGTAATGTATCCCAACACCTGCAGTGTTAATGTATCCCAACACCTGCAGTGTTAATGTATCCCAACACCTGCAGTGATAATGTATCCCAACACCTGCAGTGTTAATGTATCCCAACACCTGCAGTGTTACCCAGGCGTTTACATTTATGTCATTTAGTGTACGCCCTTATCCAGAGCCATTTACAGTAGTGACTGCATACACTTTCCGACCTGGTCCCCGTGGGAGTCAAACCCTCAACCCCTGGCGATGCATGTGCCATGTTCGACCAAATGAGCTAGACGGGACCCAAACACCTGCTGTGTTAATGTAGCCAAACACCGGCAGTGCTGTGTTCTGTGTGCGCTCCAAGACAGACTGGGGCTGTTTCCAAAATGGTAAACTATTCCCTAAATATTGCCCTAAGCAGATAGGGCTCTGGTCAGACCAAGTGCACTATATAGGGAATAGAGTGTTGACCAACGGACAAAGTAGTAATGGAAGCCCGGGTGAAACCCCAGACGTGCCCCAGAGACGCTCGCTTAATTAGTGTCATGGGTGCGCCAGTGAGTGACGGTGGAGGGCAGGTCACTGATTAAATCCCCAGTAGGAGACATGTCCTGGGGTGTTCCTGGTCCAGTAGGAGACATGTCCTGGGGTGTTCCTGGTCCAGCAGGACACGTGTCCTGGGGTGTTCCTGGTCCAG
>JACXGI010012944.1:7214-21795 GCA_016801175.1 Esox masquinongy | reverse complement strand
CTACAATACTAGGATCATTACACACTACCTCCACCTACAATACTAGGATCATTACACACTACCTCCACCTACAATACTAGGATCATTACACACTACCTCCACCTACAATACTAGGATCATTACACACTACCTCCACCTACAATACTAGGATCATTACACACTACCTCCACTTACAGTACAAGGATCATTACGCACTACCTCCATCTACAATACTAAGACCATTACGCACTACCTCCATCTACAATACTAGGATCATTACACACTACCTCCACTTACAGTACAAGGATCATTAAACACTACCTCCACCAACATAACCCCATCTCCATCCACAATTCCACCACTTGAACCTAGATTTATATGTTCCACACAATATGTACCTGTGCTATGAATCTAAAGAATATTTATTAATGCAACTGTTATGATATATTAGTGTTTCAGTGTAATGTGATCAATTTATGGTCTAATGATTATTTAATAATGTTCAGGTCAGATGAACACCAAATCAGCATGTTATAAGGATCTGAGAGCCCAGGTGAACACATCGTTCTGCAACCCTCGAACAAAACCTGCGACAGGACTGATGCCATGCAACACCCAGCCCTGCCCTGCCAGGTAAAACCAAGCTCCACCAAGTCCAGCCAGGTAAAACCAAGCTCCACCAAGTCCAGCCAGGTAAAACCAAGACCCACCCAGCCCTGCCAGGTTAAACCAAGCCCCACCCAGCCCAGCCTGGTAAAACCAAGCCCCACCCAGCCCTGCCAGGTAAAACCAAGGCCTCTCGCTGAGCAGACCAAAACAGATCAGTGGTCACTAGGCTTCACGGGGAGATTATTCTGAGACCTGGAGTTATTTAACTCTGCTGTGTCTGCAGACATGTCGCATTGAGACAGCACTGCCCCATGAAAATAGGTGCATGCCGACATTAAAGGCCTGACATCATTCAGTGTGGGGGCTGAGTGATTAGAGGTGTGACCAGACAGGCGGCACTGCTTGGATTTCAGCCAGAAGGCAGCGCTGCCATTCTCACCCTCCTATCTCCTGGGCTTCTGTCCAGGCCACAGCACGGCTATACTACAGCCCTAGTAAAGGTCAACCTGTCATAGGTCGAAAGTCTCCATATCCTGTCTGTTACAGACACCACACTGAACACACTACCGCAGCATGGCTATCTATTACCGTTCACTGTTCATACTGTTTATATAGACACTAGTGACACCATACTGTTACTACAGACACTATGGTCCAGTTTCACAGACACAGATTAAGCCTAGTCTAGGATTAAAACAACAAGCTCAATGGAGTTTCTACTGAACTTTTTTTTAGTCCTAGACTAGGTTTTTTAGTCCTAGACTAGGCTTAATCCGTGTCTGCGAAACCAGCCCTATATTGACATCATACTGTTAATTCAGACACTATAGTGACATCACACTATTTATATAGACAGTATAGTGACATCATACTGTTCATACTGACACTATAGTCACGTCATGCTGTTTATGCATACTGTATACTTTAGTTGCATCACACTGTTCATACATGCACTATAGTGACATCACACTGTTCATACAGGCACTATAGTGACATTACATTGTTCATACAAGCACTGTAGTGACATCATGCTGTTTATGCATATATTTTAGTTGCATCACACTGTTCATACAGGCACTGTAGGGGCCACACATTGTTCATACAGGCACTATAGTGACATCATGCTGTTTATGCATATACTATAGTGGCATCACATTGTTCATACAGGCACTATAGTGACATCACACTGTTTATAGAGACCTTATGGTGACATCATACAGGCACTACAGTGACAGCACACTGTTTATAGAGACCTTATGGTGACATCATACAGGCACCATAGTGACATCACACTGTTTATATAGACCGTATAGTGACATCATGCTCTTTATGCATATACTTTAGTTGAATCAGACTGTTCATAGAGCAAATGCTTTTTACTCTGTTGTGATTTACCGTCTAAGAACAAGCAGAAGAAAAATCAGAAGAGTATAATGAGTAAACACAGCCGTCGAGAACTTGTTTCATTTTGATGTCATACCTTGCATGTCTAGTGTTGGGAATTGTACAAACCAGCTGTGGGACCTCCCAGAGACAGGTGTATTTAACTGGAAATCATGTCAAACACCTTAATGGCACACACGTGTTATGAACAAATTATGTCAATTTTAAAGTCAATTCAGGTGTGTTGTAGCTAAAGGGGTGAACAGTTATAAAATCCATAGTTTTCTGTTTTGGGGGGGGGTTAATTTGGAAAGAAATTGTTTTTTCACTTTGACAGTATGTGTTTTGGTTTTGATCAGTGTCAAAAACACCTAATTAAATTCATTTTGAATGAATGTTTTAACACAATAAAAAATGGAAAAGTCAAAGGGGGGTGAATGGGGGTTTACGACAGCTGTTACTGTGACTGTTTGGGCATGATGTTCTGGGCCTGCCAGCCATCATCCAACTGCTTTTCTTTAGACCCCAGTGCTAGTATTGGGCTACAACACTACTGCACAGCTTACATTTAGATTTTTTACCGTTATTCTAACAGGTAAGGAAAACTAAGAACACATTCATATTTTCTGACACAAGGGGAGCAGTTTTGGTTTAACGGGCTAGCTCAGGGACAGAAGTACAGATTTTTTCACCTTCCAGGTCTCTAGGCTTTATTTCCAGTATAGTTTTTGACTGTTTTTATTACAATGATGTTGTGGGTGTTAAATTATTTTGTAACTGTTAAATGGTATTGTTGTTTTTGAATGGTGTTAAATGGTAGTGTTGTTTTCAACTGGTGTTAAATGGTAGTGTTGTTTTTGACTGGTGTTAAATGGTAGTGTTGTTATATACTGGTGTTAAATGGTAGTGTTGTTTTTGACTGGTGTTAAATGGTAGTGTTGTTTTTGACTGGTGTTGTTTCAGCTGGAGTGTTGGGGATTGGGGGCTGTGCAGTCAGACCTGCGGAGGAGGGGAGCAGAGCAGACTGGTTCAGTGTCTGAGAAAGATCAGCCACTACAAGATGGAGACTGTTGCCGAAGCTCTGTGTGTCACACCCAGACCGATAACAAAACAGACCTGCAAATCACACACCTGTCCACCTGACTGGAGTACTGGACCATGGTCTCAGGTAAACACCTGTCCACCTGACTGGAGTATTGGACCATGGTCTCAAGTAAACACCTGTCCACCTGACTGGAGTATTGGACCATGGTCTCAGGTAAACACCTCTCCACCTGACTGGAGTATTGGACCATGGTCTCAGGTAAACACCTCTCCACCTGACTGGAGTATTGGACCATGGTCTCAGGTAAACACCTCTCCACCTGACTGGAGTATTGGACCATGGTCTCAGGTAAACACCTCTCCACTTAACTGGAGTATAAACATCTGGGTTGTTTGCTAGATGTTAAGGATGTGTGCTGTCACATGTTGCATATTATTCTCTATAGAGGTTTAGTACAATATCTCAACCAGACCTGCAGAAAGACGTCAATCCCCATTAACTCTGCTGAGAACTCCCAGTTCCCGAAGAAGTTCTAAGAGTGATAAAGACTGGATTTATTAAAATCATAGCAACTTTTAATACTTAAAGAACAAGTCAATATTGTGAAGTGTTATGCACTACCGAGATGGTATTAAATTCAGTGCCAATTCACCCTCTGCGTTGTAGGGCGCTCTAAAGCTAAGTTTAAACTGCTTCCAACTCAAGCGCTAAAATATCACAGCCCTATTCATTTTCGATGAGGTGTAGCGAAGCAAGCAAAGACATATACACAAGTCCAACTTGACCTCCTGTGGAAACCTGAGAGGGTTTGACTGGGATAAGTGGCATGGTGAATATTCCGCATTTTCACGTCTAATTTTGCTCCCTGGCCTGTGTGTTGTCAGTATGTGTAGTGAGGAAAGACATGTACTTGTTCTCGACAGTGCACATGTGTTACCAGTTAAGTTACAATGTAAATGTCATAAGTAAAAGTTGCAATGTGCTATGGCAGATTATTTTTATTTTTTTTACTTTTATTCATACAGGTTCTCTCACTGAGATAAAATATTTTCTTTTCAAGAGAGACCTGTTCCAACCCAGATCACATTGGGCAGGGTGTTTCAGACAATATCAAACACAATGACCATAAACACACAGACAGTATCAGACGTAAACAAACATCACCAATGCAGGAACAAACACATGTCATTAAAATCAAGGATAAGTACACGCCCCTAGTGACATGTCGGCCAATCACTATGTCGTTCAGAACGATATCACATGTTGACTTTAAGACTTTTTAAAATGGATGACTAGTTACTTCCAGGGATTTGTTTTCAATTAGAGGGGAAAAAGGGGAGGCGGGTGGTTGAGACACTCGATCATTAGCAGCCAGAAAGGGTACTGTGATATTATATGTTATTGGAAGTGAAATGTACTCACACTCATCTTCTAGCAGGCACAGTTACAGGACACAGTTATTACCAAAACGGTGTACTTTACAGGTTAACAAATACCTGGTATTATCTGCCCCAAGACTAAGACGTGATCAAGGTGACCAAGTGGGACTGTCATGGCGCCAGGGGTCACGTTGTCTCTGCATCGTTGTGTCTAGTAGCAGGGAACCATCACGACAGTCTGTGTGTCTCTCTGTGTGCTGCGCTGTGCCATTTCAAGGCCTGCATGCTCTTGTAGCCACAGTCATTGGCTGAAGAACGTTTCGCCCTGCGTGTGAACCGCGATCTGGTGTCTCCGTAGCCGGACCATGGTAATGAATCCTTTCTGACAGTCGGGACAGTGGTAGGGTCTCTCCCCGGTGTGGATCATCATGTGCTGCGTCAGGTTGCAGCTCACGCTGAAGCCTTTGCCGCAGATGGTGCACGTGTACGGCTTCTCCCCCGTGTGGCTCCGCTTGTGATTGGTTAGATTGGTGATTCCTGCGAACCCTCTGCCACAGACAGGACACTGGTAAGGCTTCTCTCCTGTGTGGACCCTCATATGTAAACCCAGAGCACTGTTATTCATGAAACATTTGCCACAGACGTGACAAGTGAAATGGGCGTCAATATGAGCTTGGACGTGATCTTTTATAGCCTCCAATTCAAGCTGCTTTCCACACACGCCGCAGACACGCTCCCTTATCTTAGTGTGCATTCGCACGTGTTTGAAGAAGTACATTTTCTTGAGGAACGTCTTTCCGCACACCTTGCAGCAGCTCTTGGCGGGAGAACTTCGATAGGTTGATTCCACTGCAGAGATGGGCTCGGAGAGGGACTGGGAGGCATCATCCTCTTTAGTTTCTGTTTTGAACTCTCTGTATGTAATGCTTGTACTTTGGGTTTGGGGTACATGTGAGGTCTGTGGTGGGTCCTGATCATTGTCCCTTTGCAGACAGGGAGAAGTGAATATAAACTCAGAGGTGTCAGACTCCCGCTCTTCCCCTGGACTGGTCCTGATTTCCTCCAATTCCTCTTTAATGTGAATGTTCTTTGGGTCTTCCTGCCCGAGACTGGGGCTACAGTCCTGCTCCGGGTGCTCTGGGGGGACCTCTTCTTCACAGAGAGGGAGCCGCAGCCTCTGCTCTGCGTCTGGGAGGAGCACATGACATGAGACTCGACCGACTACACACTAACTCTTGCCCAACACAGATACAATTGGTCATTGACAAATCAACATGCCTACACACTATATACTAAGTACACAAGTGAACATAAAACTCTAGATTGAATTACGCTGCGGATATAAAATGAACAGTGGCGATATATATAACCGTAGTAGACTACAAGCACTTTTCATTCACAGATTTATGAATTAAGTTAACTTCATAGGGCACGTTTTACATCAGCAGGAGTAGTCACTAAGTCAGTGCTTACACAAATACCCTGCCTACCTAAACCCCCCGAAGCGCAAGCAATAAAGTGTTAAAGCACATCGGTTAATGTGCTTTAACACCCATGACAGATAAGCAAGCAAATAATTTAAATGTTAACAAGTTGGACTAACTGGTAAAGTAGTTATCACACAAATCTAGCTATATTTCCTATATTACCAACACTCACGAAAAAAATGAAGCCAGAAAGTACTAGGTTATTAGCTAGCAAGTAAATACGTCACGAACCTGCTCTATATAACTTTATTTCAGGTCTAATGGCGACATTAAGGAGGTTCTGTAGACGAGTGTTCTTCTCTTCAGAGCGGGAAAGTTCGTCCTGGTACTCTGTTATTGTTTTTTCAACGACCCCGAATATTTCTTCAGCAGCAGCTGCTAATCTCTGGTTGAAAAACGACCTCAATAGCTGTATTTTTGACATGTTAATCTGTGAAAATATCTAGGCTTTTTATTGCAGAACAGGTACAGCTAGCTTTCTTGGACAAAGGCAGCCAAATCGGTAAATCCAAAGGGGTTTAATATTAAATGAAGAGATTTGCCAGAATGTATTTTAATGTAAGGATGTATTTTAACGTCACTTCCGTTATCAGTTTTCAAACTAAAAGCGGTTGCGTAAAATTTCAGTAAAGCATTAGTGACCTGAATATCGTACAGTTGTATGTAATGTCTAATACCACTACTTGAAAATAAATTATGGGATTGTTTTAATATAGATATATTTTAATACAAGCACTGTTCATTCACTCTAAAAGTGGAGATGATTCATCAATTGACAGGTACCTCAGTGTTGACATGACACTGTCTGTATTGCAGTGTTCTCGGCATTGTGGTAAAGGAGTGAGGAGGAGGAGTGTGGTGTGCAAGAGCAGCAGCAGCCCTAGGCAACAGCAGCACATCTTGCCAGACACTTCCTGTCCTTCCCAGCAGAGGCCCAGCAGCCAGGAGCCCTGCCTCATCAAACGCTGCCCCAAACAGCGCAAAGTGCAGTGGTTCATCTCTACATGGCATGAGGTACACGCTTACCAGTAAATCCCCTCATAATTCTTAACCTTGTCACAATAATACTAACCGTGTCATCCTAACTCTTTACCTTAACCCAGTCATAACCATGTCATAACCCTAACCCTGTCATCACCCAAAGCATAAAATAACCCTGTCATAACCGTAACCCTGTCATGATCCTTACCCTGTCATAACCCTGCCATAACCCTAACCCTGTCAAAAAATAATCCTGCCAGAACCCAAACCCTGTCATAACCCTGCCATAACTGTAACCCTGACATAACCCTGTCATAATCCTGCCATAACCCTAACTATGTCATACCCTAGTTATAATCCTGCCATAACCCTAACTATGTTATACCCCAGTTATAATCCTGCCATAACCCTATCATAAAATAACACTGTCATAACCCTAACCCTGTCAACCATAAGCCTGTCATAAAATAACCATGTCATAACCCTAACCCCTGCAGATTACCAGAGAATGTTAGCTCACTGACTTTTCATCCTGTATGACACTGAACAGTTCAGCATTATATCTTTTTAGTCATCTGACTAAACGTTTTACATATTAATGTATACATTTGCTAACTAAAAACAGTATTAAACTGGGCTGCCTCCCTCTTCTCCCTCCCTCTCGCTGACCTTCCTCCAGTGCTCTGTTACCTGTGGGAGGGGCTTCCAGACACGCTTTGTTAAATGTGCAGAGAAGGATTCAGCAGGGAAGTACAGAGAACTGGCATCTAAGAAGTGCCATCATGTGGCCAAACCCTCCGTGGAGCTGCACAGAGGCTGTAGTCTGGCAGAATGCCCCCGGCCCGTCCTGACCGGGCACAAAGCAGGCCGTGACCGTCTGCCCTTCCCACGCCCCGAATGGTACTCCTCCCACTGGTCTGAGGTATACCTTTATGTCTTCTTACAGCACTAAAAATATGACTTCATGAAATACCTTGCTTTATACAACACTATAGGGATTTGTACCCAGCATATTGTACCCAGCATATAGCATATAATATGGTGTATTAGTTTATACCACAATATAGCACAATTGGAATTAATTTGTTTATACAGTAGCTTCATACAACATATGCAGAATATATTAGTTCATACCCTTATACATCACCAGCAGAATGTATTTATTTATACATTCATACAACATATGCAGAATGTATTCATTCATACCTTCGTGCAACATATGCAGGATATATTAGTTCATACCATCATATTACATATGCAGAATGTATTTATTTATACCTTCGGACAACATATGCAGAATGTACAGTGGATATAAAAAGTCTACACACCCCTGTTAAAATGCCAGGTTCTTGTGATGTAAAAGAATGAGACAAAGATAAATCATGTCAGAACTTTTTCCACCTTTAATGTGACCTATAACGTGAACAATTCAATTGAAAAACAAACTGAAATCTTTGAGGGGGAAATATAAAAAATAAAAAACTCACAATATCCTGGTTGCATAAGTGTGCACACCCTTAAACAAATACTTTGTTGAAGCACCTTTTGATTTTATTACAGCACTCAGTCTTTTTGGGTAGGAGTCTATTAGCATGGCACATCTTGACGTGGCAATATTTGCCCACTCTACTTTGCAAAAGCGCTCCAAATCTGTCAGATTGCGAGGACTCCTGTGCACAGCCCTCTTCAGATCACACCACAGATGTTCAATTGGATTCAGGTCTGGGCTCTGGCTGGGCCATTCCAAAAGGTTAATCTTCTTCTGGTGAAGCCATGCTTTTGTGGATTTGGATGTGTGCTTTTGGTCGTTGTCGTGCTGAAAGGTGAACTTCCTCTTCATCTTCAGCTGTCTAATGGATGCCTGAAGGTTTTGTGCCAAAATTGCCTGGTGTTTGGAACTGTTTATAATTCCCTCCACCCTGACTAAGGCCCTGGTTCCAGCTAAAGAAAAACAGCCCCAAAGCATGATGCTGCCACCACCATGCTTCACTGTGGGTATGGTGTTCTTTGAGTGATGTGCAGTGTTTTTGCACCAAACATACCTTTTGGAATTATGGCCAAAAGTTCAACCTTGGTTTCATCAGACCATGACACATTTTCCCACGTGCTTTTGGGGGACTTGATGTTTGTTTTTGCAAACATCAGCCGGGCTTGGATGTTTTTCTTTGTAAGAAAAGGCTTCCATCTTGCCACCCTACCCCATAGCCCATTCATATGAAGAATACGGGAGATTTTTGTCACATATAGCACACAGCTAGTCCTTTAATGTTGCTGTAGGCCTCTTGGAAGCCTCCCTGACCAGTTTTCTTCTCGTCTTTCATCAATTTTGGTGGGACGTCCAGTTCTTGGTAATGTCTCTGTTGTGCCATATTTTCTCCACTAGCTGATGACTGTCTTCACTGTGTTCCATGGTATATCTAATGCTTTGGAAATTCTTTTATACCCTTCTCCTGACTGATATCTTTCAACAATGAGATCCCTCTGATGCTTTGGAAGCTCTCTGCGGACCATGGCTTTTGCTCTGAGATGCAACTAAGAAAATGTCAGGAAACTCCTACTAGAACAGCTGAACTTTATTTGTGATTAATCAGAGTCACTTTAAAAGATGGTAGGTGTGTAATGACTTCGATTTAACATGAGTTTGAATGTGATTGGTTAATTCTGAACACAGCCACATCCCCAGTTATAAGAGGGTGTGCACACTTATGCAACCAGGTTATTATAAGGTTTTTATTTTTCATTTTTCCCCCTCAAAGATTTCAGTTTGTTTTTCAATTGAACTGTTCACAGGTCACATTAAAAGTGGAAAAAGTTCTGACATGATTTATCCTTGTCTCATTCTTTTACATCACAAAAACCTGGCATTTTAACAGGGGTGTGCAGACTTTTTATATCCACTGTATTAGTTCACACCTTCATACGTCACCAGCAGAATGTATTTGTTTATACCATCATACAACACTGTTCTGTCCAGTGCACTGTGTCGTGTGGTGGCGGGGTGCAGGTGCGTGCAGTCCAGTGTCTGGTCCAGGGGAAGCCGTCCTCACAATGTGTTCTCCACCTGAAGCCCCCCATGTCTCAGGCCTGCAACATAAACTTCTGTCCCCAACCACAGAAAAAAGGTATCTATTTAACCATGGCCTGCAATTTCCTCACACTAACCCTATTCTCGCTCCCAGACACTTCCGCCAAATTACACGGAAAGGTCTGGTGGACCCCTAGCTTCAGACTTGGCCCTCGTAGCCTATTAGAAAAGCGCCAGAAATCGATAGCCATTGGCTCAAGTTAAAAATAATGTTCCCTTCATCATGTCATTAAAATTATGTAGGCATATGGCAGTGATGTCATTAGCTAGCAAAACAACTGTTAGTTTGACAAATTACAATTAGCTTGCCAGTTCAGATAAGTCGTTTGCTAAATAAGTAGCTGGAACGTAGGGCATATTTCCTTGTTGTTTGTATGTCACTGGGAAAGTGTTTGCTAGCACACCCCGCCAGTTCCGCCTCCATTTGGAGCCCCATCTCGCAGTGTTGTTATTCGCTAAAATGAAATGATGACAGAGATGTTATTTAGTCCCTCCCACAAGACTAACTTTTGTTTGGAAGGTGTTCGAGGCTCATATGCGCTGTGTGCAATAGGCTGGAGACGAGTTTACACTAAACCTAACCAATGTACACACTAACCCTTTCCAATGTACATGCTAACCCTAACCTATGTACACGCTAACCCTAAACGATGTACACGCTAACCCTAACCTATGTACACGCTAACCCTAACCGATGTACATGCTAACCCTAACCGATGTACACGCTAACCCAAACTGATGTACACATTAACCCTAACTGGTGTGCATTCAGGACCTATTCGTGTTTTTGGTAGGCCTACATAGCTAAAAACCTGTTCTTTTGTTTTATTTATTTATTTTTTATTTTTTTAAATGTACCCAGGTCATGCTGAATACAGGTCTCTGATATTTTGGTCCTTGTTTCCACAGACCTGCTATGTATGGACTACTTCAACTGGTGCCACTTGGTACCGCAACATGGAGTCTGCAGTCACAAGTTCTACGGGAAGCAATGCTGCAGGTCCTGTTCTCATTCAAACCTCTAGGTACTGATAGTCACCACCTCCAGCGCGGAAGAGAGCAGGTGTATTGAAGAGACTCTGGGGACGTCTGACGCGGCGGCTTGAAGGACAGTTTGGCATGGAGCATGCGCATGCACTGAAATCCTATATTTAAATTGAACTGGAAGACACAAACCACGCCCTTACTCATGATGCCGGACATCTTGATGTTAGAGAAGCCTGTCTGTCTGTGTAGTTGGTACAGGAAGACTAAAGAGCTGAACTGAATACAGACAGACTGGTCCAGTGTGTCGGTCTCTCTCCTGCATTCATTCTGGAAAAGAACCTCTCAACCACCTTGTTGGACAGTCCTTAGGTAAACCTGGGACAACCTTGGGACAACCATGAGATAAGCCTGGGACAACCACGAGATAAGCCTGGGACATCCTCCGACAATGCTAGGTGTGTCCTTTTCCAGGGTTTCATGCCGTCAGCTGACGGCAGAAGGAATCGGATCTCAGCAGACTGCATGCACAGGGCTACTGCAAACACCTATGGTGCTACATTGTCTTGACTGATAAGTACAATACATCTTACTGAAGATAAACCAATGATATGGGGTCTGTCTGTCCTGTACTGCACTGTCCTTCCTAGTAGTGATGCTCTTATTTATTAGCAAAGCTTTATTTTTGCTGTAAGGCTGGATGATGTAACACTACTCCATTGTATACCTAGACATCCTGCATTCACATCTAGACATCTTTGTTGACTATCTGCACCTTTTAGTTTTTGTATTGAAAGCATTTATTTTAGACCGTGGCTGCAGATCCAATTTTTTTTGGATCTTTAATTCCGCCGGACCAAGCGTTCCGGAGCTTTCCGAAGCTTCCGGCGCGTGTGCCATTCACATTTTGAGTTTGTGTATTCAACACAATAGTCTGTACTCTTCACATAAAGTACAGGCTGCTATGGCGAATGGTGATCATTAAGATCGAAACTGAATCAATTTCTGCATGATCACACAATGATCACAGTATTCTACATCAGGTTCCGCATCAATTTGGGGCACCGACATTTGGGGGAGCAGGACCTTCCTTTTTTTGTGAAGTATATACCGTACTGTGCAAAATTCTTGAAAATGTTTTAAAGCAATGCATTTGTGCATTAAGTGTTTATTTGCTCATAAAGATATTACAATACCAATACACATTAATACAATAAAACGTTTGAATAATTTGTTGTTGTCGAAAAGGTTTTTTGTGTGCTGTTAGATGACTAGAAGAAATGTTTAAGAAACTGTTCAGTTGAAGACTGAAAACGCTGTGGAAGACCCAAAAGCGGTCTGCATGATGTGCAGTATGTAAAGGTCCCGTCCTTCAGAGGTAGTTGGATATCCAGTGATATCCAGTAGTTGGATATCCAGTGAAGTCCTTGCCAGGATTTGGCAGAGTCATCTGTCATCAAAGTATACGCTTTGACTGAGAGAAGTCTTACAAGAAAAGTCCATATTTGATTGATTGGCAAAAAAAACATTATCTTTATTTAGAGTACAGGTGATCTTTATGTTCTTATGCAGACAGTGATGCGACTTCCTTCTACAGTCATGTGAAAAAGTAAGTACACTCTGGAAAGTTGTCCTTTTTTACATATTTAGACATGGAAATGTAATCTTCATTTCAAATATATTGATAGATAAGCTTGACCAAATTTAACAAATGACACTGGAGGATTATACTTTGCAATCATTTATTCATCAAAAATATATTTTAATAACTTAATGTATCCATTTCTTGTTACTTTCGATCAGTCTCTTACATCAACTGGGAGGAATTTTTGACCACTCTTCTGCATGAACAGTACTGCTTCAACTGTCATGTTCGAGGGTTTTCTGACATGCATGGCTTGCTTCAACTCCCCCCACAGCATTTCAATAGGACAGAGATCTCTGCCATTTCATAACCCTTTTAGAGTCACCGACTACAGACGAAGCAAAGCAGGGGTGTAGATACAACACTCTGCCAAACCCTAGTCCAAAACCAACGCCGTCTTAAATGACAAAATCTGTCCGGGCACCGACTGAAGAGGCTCGAACAAGGCTGCACACAGTGCACCCAGTGGAAAAATAAATGCCCAGCTCCAAAAGGTCCTGCAGGAAAGCCAGCATGACAGCAACCGAGCAATGGAGCTCCTGCCCCGGCAGTAAGAGTCGAACCCTTCCACCGACACTCACAGAGAGCCATTGTAGAGAGAGTCCTAGCAGCTCAAGGCTTGAGAAACCCGTGGAGGTTTACAGGAGGCGGCGATTGCTCCAAATACACAAGTCAACTGAAAGAGGGAGTGCCACAGTCAACAGAAAGAGGGAGCGCACCCCACTCTGTCTGTTGACATACACCACCGCCATCCAGTTGTGGGTTCTGACCAGAACAAATTGGCCCTACAGCGAGCTAAATACAAGTTTTGCCAATTTATATTAGAACAGATCGTCGGGGACTGCAGCATACAAAGTACAGGAACAGGACCACCTTGTGGACAAATCTATGACAACCACCAGACTGCTTTGGGACAACGCTAGTAGTGTCATGTTCCGGTATTTTGTCACCTCTGCTAACAACAGAAGGAATCAGATCCCAGCAGACTGCATGCACAGGGCTAGTGCATACACCTATGCTACAATGTCTTAAAATACAAGCACGGTGCGTGGTAAATGGAAGATGAACCAATGAAATTTAGTCTTTCTGTCCTTCTCAGTAGTGAAAATAATTAGGATGAAGTAGCACTACGCTATACACAGTATTCTTCATTCACATTTAGACGGTTAACAATCTGCTCTTTTCTTGTTTTATTAGACATGTTGCATTAAAATTACTGTTCTAAGCTGCCATTTAGAACAAATGTATGTATACACACCTATCATCTTTTCTCTGAATATTTAGCAATCAAGTTGGTTTGACTATTGAATACTGTTTGTAGAGACTTTCTGTAGGTTGCTCTAGCTGAAGATTAGTATGTCCGACACCATGGTACACTGAAAACAGTACGCCAAATGTTCCCGGATGGTCTACTATTTCTGGTGGATTTTTGAAGTACGGGTTCGTGCATGCTTTTTGGGGCAATATAGACCACAACCCCTTGCACAGTTAAAAGAGGGGTTTCCACGATTCTCTAGTCTTTTCACTTGACGAAAAATTCAGTTGTCGTCACCTATGTTGATAGTTATTGCATCAGTGTCAGTCACGTGTGGTGGAAGTACATTTCATAAGACACATTAGTCAGTTTATCACAATGCTTAATGGTGTCTACCTAATTATTCAGATTTGGCGTGATGTTAATGCACGACAAAATCATCTAAAGTTGAGACGCAATTTCAATGCCGAGGTTGTATGTCCCAATACTGGCATACTAGCTTACTATATACAAAACAGTATGTACAGGTGCTGGTCGTATAATTAGAATATGATCAAAAAGTTGATTTATTTCAGTAATTCCATTCAAAAAGTGAAACTTGGATATTATATTCATTCATTACACACAGACTGATATATTTCAAATGTTTATTTCATTTAATTGTGATGATTAAAACTGACAACTAATGAAAATCCCAAATTCAGTATCTCCGAAAATTAGAATATTACTTAAGACCAATACAAAAAAAG
>JACXGI010012943.1:0-21741 GCA_016801175.1 Esox masquinongy | reverse complement strand
GGATGGGGGGGGCTGGGTGGTGGTGGAGAAATGACATGTGTGCACATAGTGTAGTGCAAAAAGTGAGAAATGTGGAAAACAGGGCAGCCATTTGGTAATAATTTGGAAGTCAGGTTAATTGTATTAAACTTTGGGGGTAGAAGCTGTGCAGTGTGCTGTCTGTCAGTGAGTTGACCCACTAGTATCAACTGGCAGGTAATGGATAGTCAGTGCTCACAGAGATGCCTATGACTGCAGTCAATAGGAGAACACAGCAGTCCCAGGGAAACTGTAGCCAGTCTATAATGCTGAGTGTCCTGATGTCTGTCATTCAGTCCTGCAGGTGTGGAGACAACAATCATTACCCAGTTACTTTTTCCAGATAAACAAATGCTGTTCTTATTCCAAGAGGAACTGATACTCTGGTTTTCAACCACAGAAAAACAAACATCATCTGTAACAGAAGTGGTATTTTTTCCCCTTTAATCACACTTCCATTTGTTTCATTTTCAAAATATTTTTTTAAAATATATTTGTCTGGTGGTTTTAGGTTCTTTACTGGTAGAGGCAGCGGGGAAAGCTAGAGGAGAGAGTTTCTGCTGAAAGAGCAAGTGGCCACATGTGCCCCAGAGACAGTGGCCCAGCATCTTGATATCCTGCCAATTTTTATTTATTTGTTGGGTTTCACGCTACAGGATTTCATAAATTATTGGGTACCAGGATGTAATAAGGAAACATATGTGAAGTATATATAAAGTGGTTATAATTTCCAGATGTTTGTCAGTGTTTGTCAAATAGTGAGCCAATATTTACCACCAGTTATTATTATTCATTTACAAATATACTTGAACAAATGCACAAAATGATTATAAGATTTATCATCCTGCAACCTAATTTATAATTGTTGTACAAGTGACTATTTGTTTTTTTTTCACTTCGCATAGATGCTCTCTCCAATAAACAGAAAATGGGGGTTTAGTGGACTATCACCTTCTACAACACCCTGGTTTGACACAAGCTGGCACCATGTAGATGCCATCCTTCTTGGGTTGGGGATTGTGTTATCCCACGGTACAGGCTGCTGGGACACGGTCTTCGCATACAGCAGCGGTAGAGTGATTCCTGAAAAGAACTGCTGGGATTCCAGTGAGCGGTGACAGAGGAATTTATCACACTCTGGTTATTTCTAAAACTTTAACTTCATTTGGCCGACATTTGTTTTCTGCTGACAATGTTTTCTGCTGACAATGATTGGCAAAAATCTCAAACATGTGAACCAATATTAACTGTGAAACCACTGAAAATAAGGTTCTTTGATGTATACAATATACAATTTCACTTATATACACTTCTAATAAGCATTTGTACATGGTTATTAATTAGAGGTAAGTACTGGTAACCATTTTAGCGAGCACTGATTAGTTTTTGACCAATTCAATATATATAGATTTCTAAAAATGTATATAACCACTTTATAAAACCTTAACAAATGTCCCTTATTCCAGTGTTTCCTATGCTTGTAATAAGTGATAATATAAATGCTGACATTGATGCATTAATTATTTTTTCATTTGATTATTTGCTTTGGTAAAAGTATTACAAATTTTAAGAATGCAATGTCCAAACATGTTGACATTAAGGTTTTAAACTAACCCTAACCTGATTTACAATTGTAATTTTTTTCTGATTTTAATTACAGCAACACAGGAAATGAATTTACTCATAATCCTTTCTGTATGTAAACAAATTCTTAAATTAATAACAGTAAAGCTTGCAATTAACTACATTAAAGGGGCACTGTGTGCACTGTGTGCCACTAAACAATAACACCACTAGTCTCCTCCTCATCTGTGGTTATTTTTAGTAATTTATTAATGCACAGTCTACTATTTTTTATGCTCAGCCCACTGTTCTTATTTGTTTTTACTTCCCTTATTACTTTGGTATTGATTGTTGCACCAACATCCAGAACAAATTACTTGTTTGTTGAGAAACTTACTTGGCAATAAAACTCTTTCTGATTCTGATTCCCTTACTGAACGATTCTGGTATATGTATACATATTTTTACTTGTTTTTATTCTATCACTAGTACAGTGAAAATCTTACATATTACCCCTTAAATAAATATTAATTTATTTCATTTGACAACCCTAAATACAAAACACCCCTTCAGCTTCTGCAATCCTGTATGCTATTATTAGCAACATGTCATCTCCGTAAATAGATCATCAGTACTTTTATGACACTTACAGATCTGTACTTGTTATAGCCTGTGGATTCTGTCATAAAGCATCCTAACCTGCAGCTGAATCAACACAGCCTTTTACACAGAACTCCTGTACTTGGGCACAGACGTCCTCTTCATTCTCCATAATGATTATAATAACTGTCTCTCTGGTCTCTGTCTCCTGCCTGTTGTGCTGATGCCCCAAGAATGACAACTTTAGTCAAAATTGCAATGAGATGAAACAGGTGTGGATATATTTGCTGTGACAGAAAGACTGAGGTTCCTGTTCCCTAATTTGAATATGTTGGATTGTAGCAAAACCAGCATATGTAACAGCTTTCCTTCCTCCACTGTCTGACCACCCCACCTGGTGCATGTCGCTGAACACCCCACCAACAGTCACCCACAGAGCTTCATCATCCAACCAAATTGTGTATTTGACAAAAAGGTGCGTCTGGCCCCACCAAGTTTCCAACAGACCTTTGGTGATGTTAATCAAGGGTCCTGCATAACATTTGCTTCTCTAAAGATCTGTGACACCAGGTGTTGGCCATCAGCCCCACTTGTTCTCACTTGTTGCTCATCTGGAGAGGTGTGAAACTCTGAGCAAACTGGAGTGTAACTAAATGCATGATATTGTGGACATTTATCTGTAGTGTCTGGATTTCCTCTGTTCCCCATAAAGGGCAGAATAGTCTGATGTGTTTTATTGTACTGTACTGGTTATGAATCAGACTTTACAAGAATATTGTAGAAATGATTGTCCTTGTTGCATAACTGACAACAACTGGCAGCAACGCCCTGTCCATTCGATAATTTTGCATTGATTAAGTTGGACAGTTCTTGTCCTTTGTGTTCATTGTGTTTGCCAATGTAAAGTAATGCTAATTACTATTTGGGGGACTGTTTTCGATATGTCTGATTTTAGGATAAATAGCCATATAAAGAGCCATGGCGTTTGTCATCGTTAAAGCGACCTCAGAACACATTGTGTTGTAGTCATATTTAGGAGTCTATCATTAACAGAAGCTCCTAGCACACCTTCGTGCTATGGTGTGTCTTATGGTGTACTGAGTAGACTTTTCGACTAGTTGGGAGGACGTTGATTTGTGCTGCTGTATTTTGTATTGTAACTTGATTACTTGATTGGAATATATTGTATTACATTGGAATATAGATTTCTACGGCATTCCTCATTCATCTTCGCACTCAAGCTCGTAAGGCTACTGATAATCACACACACATACGTTGAAGTGAACAGATTTGACATCCATGATTTCTGGGTGACATCTCTGAACAATCTGGGTGGTCCCAGGGACACATGCCATACTGGGCATCCCTGAGTTCTGGGCCTAGGTTGGTCCCAGGGACACATGCCATTGTAAGCATCTCTGAGTTCCGGGTCTCTGACCAGTCTGGGTCAGAGACCCAGTCGGATAAATGAGACGAAAAAGTAATATTCGTGGGCGAATGTTTCGCACAAAAACTATACACATCAGACGCGACACGGTTTTGCGAAATATTCGCGTTCTATTTAATCCCCGTGAAAAAATTTAGTCAACTTCAAGCGAAGACGATTTGATGATAATTTTGCTCACACAAAATGTGAAACAAACAAAATGTTGGGTCCATCCGATACTGAAAAGGCGATCAGATCACGGTGAATTCCACCGTCTGATCCAGGAGTTCAAATTCTATCACGGCCGCTTCTGCACCTCCTTCAAGATGTCCGTGACACAGTTTGAGGTGCTCCTTGAGATGCTAGCACCACACCTGAGGAGGCTAAGGACCAACTTCAGGGAGCCGATTGACCCGGAGCAGCGCCTAGCAGTTTGTCTTAGGTAAAACATAATCATACTTAATTTGGCTACTCAACAGCGAAGGAAAAGGCCTATTAGGGCATATTTACAGGTTTGGTTATGAAGGTAATTTAAAAGAAGTTACACTGAGCACTGTTATTAGTGGATTTTACACTGCTGACTTGTGATTGATGGATAATTAAATAACTGCCACAAAACCATGTATAATCCATTTGACTTGAAAGGGTAGAACTTTATTTTCACCCGGAGATGCTCAGTGAGAGATAAGACACAGGAAAATAGACAAGAAATCAAACAAAAACAAAATACAATAATCAGTGTATATCTGATTGCCTGTGTATCTTTTACAGATTAATTCACCACCATAGCAGCTAGTTTTCGCTTAGGTGTCTCAACTGTGGGAAAAATGGTGAAGGACACCTGTAACGTGATCTGGGAGCACATGAGGGAAACCTTCTTGCCATCACCATCGGAGGACCTCTGGACGAACACAGCCAGGAGATTCCAGGAAAGGTGGAATATCCCAAATTGCATAGGAGCACTCGATGGCAAGCACGTTGTCATCCAGGCCCCAGCAAATTCAGGCTCCCAGTTCCATAATTATAAAGGAACATTCTCTGTTGTCCTCCTAGCTCTGGTGGACGCAGATTACAGGTTCCTAGCAGTTGATGTCGGTGCCTTCTGCAGCAACAGCGATGGAGGTATCTTTGCAAATTCCCGTCTCGGCAGAGACCTCCAGTCAGGGGTTTTGCATGTGCCACCACCATCTCCACTCCCATCTGCACCAGAGTTGGGCCAGTGCAATTTGTGATGGTAGGAGACGAGGCCTTCCCCATGAAGCCTTACCTCCTCGGACCATATCCTGGACGCGGCATTCCAGAAGAAATGCGCATATTTAATTACCGCCTGTCAAGAGCCCGTCGCATATAAGAAAATGCCTTTGTCATTCTTACCCAGCGCTGGAGAGTGTACCAGCGTCGGATGCAGGTCTGTCCAGACACAGCTGATGGGATCATCAAAGCCAGCTGCATCCTCTGCAACTACTTGTGGCCAGAAGCTCATCACCAGGGGGATGAGGACATGAGCAGAGATTTTGAGGCTGAGTTGAGGATGAAAGCGTGCTAGGCCCTATCAGAAGCCTTCGGGGAAACAGGGCATCAGCAGAGGCGTTGAGTGTGTGGGATACTTTTAAGAACTATTTCGTCTCACCTGTCAGACAGGTTCCTTGGCAGTATGACCACATGCGCAGAGGTCTATCGTTCTGATGGCCAATTCTCAGTTGTTCCTTGTAAATGTTCCAAATTGTAAATAATTCTAATCATTCCAATAGTGTTCAATAAAAGTTTTAATAAGTAATAGATACATTGCTTGATACTTACATTTCGGCTTGCTAGTACAATTTATTAAAAATTAAAACAATGTTAATTCTAACACCAAGATTTTTTGTCTTTTTACAAATATACATTTCTAAAACCTTATAAATGACGATTGACAAAGAAACACATGACCAGAAAGTCAGTTTGCTATTTGCATTGTTTATTTTCAAAAAATTTGATATTTTCCCAACAGCACAACAAAATTGTAGGTCTACAATAGGTAGACTAATTTACCATCATGGGTTACGCTACATAGCATTAGTACTTATAAACTGGTGTAATTAGTTGTTTGGGGCTGAGAATACATCACCCCAAACTCTGCCTCTTGGAGAAACTTCATAAAATTAAGTTTCACCCATGACTGCCTTTCTAGGGGCAGCCTTCTAATACTTGGGGCTAAGCTCACAAGAAACTGGCTGATGTCACCCTGACAGTTATTCCTGGCCCTCTCAAGCTCTCTGGCCTCTTTCCTTTCCAGGTAAGCCTCTAACAGGTCCCTCTGTGTTCCCTTCCTCTTTCCCTTGGCTGTGGACTGCGGCACAACAGCTGACACACATTCTCCCTCACTCTCATCCCCTGACTGGTCCCCTGGCCTGATTGGTCCCTTGGCCCTGCCTTGACTGGTTCCCTGGCCCTGCCTCACACTGATGTTTATCCTGCTCCTGCTCTTCCTCCTACTGATCTAAATTACTACTGGTCCTGTTCAAAAACAGATAGAATTAATAGTTTTCATTACTGCCAACGAGATATTTTAAAATGTCCTATGTCTATGTAAACCTGATTAGGTCTAGTACTTTTATTGTTGTGTGTAATATAACTAATACCTCCGGAAAGCCATTGATTTCTCTAGGAAAGACAAGGCACCTATATACTTCCACTTCCTCTTTTGTTTCCCTCCAGCCTGACCACTCCTAACATTCTCCTCCTCTTCCCTTTTCCTTCTCACATTAGTGTCGTGGAGATTTTTCCACAATCTCTTTACCTCTTCAACTAAGGAATAAACAACATATATCATAGTAAAACCACGCCAGTTCAGCAACAAAGATTTAAGATAGCTGTCTACGTAGCCGCTAGCTCAAAATAGCTAGCAAACGTAGAAGCAACGACCATGAAGGACCTAAAAGATCAATGGTAGAATTAAATTACTGTATACTGCTGCCAGTCACAAGCTCACCATCTTCACACTGGAGTTCTACGGCTATGCTCTTCCAAATATTCTCCTTAAAATCAGTGTCTTTGTTCTGTTTGTGCGCTTTGTCAAAAAGTACTTGGTGTCGTGGAACTAAGGATATTGGTTGATCTGCCATGTTTGGTGCTGTGGATATAACGTAACTAGTTCGTCTGACGTAGGTCAAGGTACAACCGTGATTGGTCAAGCAAAAAGTTTTGCTGTAAAAATCAAACTTAAAGCAAATAAAATAAGTGCCGCAAAACCGCAAAACGAAAGTTCGCGTTTGATGTACAAGATAAAATAGACAAGAAGGGAATTCAAATTATTTTAAACCGTTTTTTGTTTTGTTTATTTGTTTCGCTCCTGATGTGTAAAGGCCTTAAGGATACGTTCCCTTGCACTAATTTCCCTAGCTGTCCCCCGGTAACCTTCTAAGTGGTGAACCTCTCTCTCAACCCTCACTACACTATTTCCACAGCTAATTTTGTTCTGTCAGTACATTCAACGTTTCAAACATAAAAAAGTACACAAACGACAACACATAGAAAATGTCAACCTGTAATGTCACGTGTTTGAAAGCATCTTCATTACAAGGCTAAACTGGCATATTGACTTCATCCATACAAGCATCCTCAGAGGACACAAGGTTACAGTGATAACACCGTCATGGTTTTGCACAAACGGTTTATTGGAAAATGTAACACAGGTTACTGTTGTTCAGTTTGGGGCCCAATTAAAAAAAAAAAAACTGGCCTTCAAAATAAGGCCTTATATACAGGTTTTTTATACAGGTTATTATAAATAAAAAATGCACTATAATAGCTTCGCATTTAATCTCAATGTAAAACGTCTTAAAGGCCCTGTATGAATTCAACTTCCATTCCCTTGTCAATAACAAATACATTGAAAATTCTACAATTCACTTGAAAGAAAAGTCACCCAAGAAATTTTCTAAAGTTATAATGTAATGCTCCACTATACAGTTGCCTTCTTTAGAATGTATACAGAATTAGATAAATACTATGACACGTTCAACATTATTATTTGAAATACTGAAAGAATTTATTAAATAAATCCATAGATATGCATATATCCAAATCCATGATATGTATCTGTGTATGTTCTGGAAGTGAAACTGAATTGAAGAGTCACAATGTAATTCTGTGTCTATGGTTACCCAGGATAAATATTACCAACCAGTAGCCAATGAGATACTACAGGTCTGTAGGCTGATGTCATAATGAAGTTCTAGAAATGACCATTCCAAGTCCAAGGTGACAGAAGTAGTTATAGAACCCCCTATTATAAGCATAGCCAACAGCAGTTTTGAAATATATATTCTTGTACCGAGTAATCATTTGATCAAGTCGTCAATGTTTAGCGATTATTAGTGACATACAAATGTTAGCTAGAATGTCATTAATTAACATTTCTGAAATTTCATTGGAAGTACTGATATTTTCCGATAGTTGGTTGGCGACATAGCTAAAAAATACAACCCCCTATTATCGGCCACCATCCCCTATTATCGGCCACCTTAACGTTTTCTTCAATAACGTTATATTTACTTTTTATTTCCATTGCAAATAACACATCATAGCCTTCCCTGAAGTGTTTACTTGAAAGCTAACTGCGTTGCTTACCTTCGGATTAAGTAAAAATTAAGACTGACCAACTTTTCACTGTGTAGTACAGAGCACCCTCGTGTGGACCATAAAATCCGAT
This sequence comes from Esox masquinongy, assembly GCA_016801175.1. Taxonomy (NCBI): domain Eukaryota; kingdom Metazoa; phylum Chordata; class Actinopteri; order Esociformes; family Esocidae; genus Esox; species Esox masquinongy. Next base: position 13,441 of record JACXGI010012943.1, on the reverse strand, counting down.
GAATTCACTATTTTTTGACCAAATTCTTCCCTCCCCACAATGTATCAGTTGGTTTTAAGATTTATCTTGTATTTTAGGTCAAAGTGTAACTCTTTAATACAAAATATACAGGTATACAGCAAATCAAAATGATTAAATAATAGATTTAGTGATGCAGACAAAACCTTAGACTAAAGCTTAGACTAAAGGCTTTGCCGTGATGCACTTCGGAAAGTTAGAGAAATAAAAAGTTAGTGAAGAAATATGCATGTCATAGGGTTAATAAATATATATTTGATCAAATAAATACATACAAACAAAACAACTAAATCTCAACATCCATCCCGATAATTTCACAAAAATAACCAAGACATCCCAGCTCTACAGCCACCTCTGGGTCCCCCTGTACACCCTGAGAATGGAACAATGTTCCACAGACGTCACAGCACACCCATGACACCTTCAGACATCACAGCACACCCATGACACCTTCAGACGTCACAGCACACCCATGACACCTTCAGACATCACAGCACACCCGTGACACCTTGAGCAGTTACTTGTGTGGGGACCTTGCAGGTGGATTTTTCTCCCCGCACTGGTCACAGAAGGATGTACTATCATCTTCTTTGATTTGAAGTACAGATGTAATTAACATATATTTCTAAATATAGTAAAAACACAGCAACAACTGTAGTTGACATAACAGAGATAAAAGTCACCTGAGGGAGGTGCCATGGGTGGTGTGACTGAGGTGGCTGGTGGAGCTTTGGAGGAGCTCTGTGGCCAGCTTAGTTGAGCTTTAGAGGGAGAATTATTTTGTTAATCAGTATCAGTTTATAAAACAGTAGTGCTTTTGAACCACAGTTCCTTTAAAAAAAAACTTGTTTACCTCTGGAGGTTGTTTTTTTACTGGGGTCAGGGACACCAGACGAGGCTGTGTGACCAGACGGGACGGAGGAGGAAGATGGTGCAGAGGAGGCCATTTTAGTGGAAATGGACAGGGGGGCTGGTGTGCGTCTTGGTGGTGGAAGAAACCGTCGACGATGGGCTGGAGGAGCAGGTGTTAGTAGTGGTGGGGTTGAGGGGTGGACGATGGTATGGCCGGGAGAGCAGGCACTTCGCCTACTTCTACAGCTCGGGGCCCTGGCAAGTCCTACAGGTGTTAGACACTGAGAGGCTCTGGCGATGGCGATGCCGCTGTCAGGAGTGGTTTCAGCAGCAGCAAAGCATCCAGCAGAGGCAATGGCGTTGATTGTCTCATCCATGGCAGCCCTCTCCGGTGCCTTCTGACTTCTGAGGGCTGCACGGCGCTCTTTCTCCTCTGCTTCAGCCCTCTCCTTCTCACACCTCTCCTGCCACTGGCGTGTGTAGTCCTCCCCGGTGAGGCATGTGGCAACCACAGGGAGTCTCCGGTATCGGTCTGGCCAATACCTCAAGGTGGTGAGAATGTGCCCCAGGTCCTTTGCTATCAGCCCCCCCCCCCTCTATTAGGGGGTGCTCATCTACATTTAGGGAAGGGGCTGGGGCAGTTAGGGGGGTAGGGATGGGGACTGGGGCAGTTAAGGGGGTAGGGATGGGGACTGGGGCAGCGAGTGGTGGGGGGGAGTGGTGTTGGACCTGGAGTGGAGGGTCCCCCTGTGGTTGCTGGAGAGGAGGCGCTGCTGGGACCCGGCAGTGACCAAGATGGCATCAAAAAAGAACCTTCAATGGCTGAAGGGTCAAAAGGGAAGAGGCCACACTTCTTAAAACCTTCCACTGCAAAGCGCATGTCCTTGCACCGCTGGTCCTGGGTAGCGGAATACTCTGGCAAATTCAGATTTGTTTACAATGTAAGAATTATCGAATTGGCTGAGGTCCCCAGCTACCTTGGACAACTCAGCTTTCAAAGGGCCAAAACATGCCACGTCCAGCAGCTGCAGGACATGGGTGCAGTGTGGTGGAAGGAAAAGTAATATGACTCCTTCCCTTTGTGCCGCTGCAAGCACCTCCGGGTCCATGTGGCTCTTGTGTCCATCGAAGACTAGAAGGAGAGTGTGCTCCTTTACTGCATGATGTAAAAAAAACACTTCCGTGTGCTGAAACCACTTCCTGAACAGGCCCCCATCGATGTATCCAATTGATGACTTTCCATACAAAGCTTGGGGGGGGCCTCCCAGTGTGTAGTGCCTGCCAGGGAAACACTTGGGATAGATGATGAATGGGGGGACATCCTCCCCAGCTGCATTCAGACAGGCCAGGACAGTTATGTGTTCGCTGGTCCCCGGGGCCTGCTGGTACACGTGTTCTGTGCCCCGGGTAAACAGCACTTTGTGCCTGCTCTGGTCGCTACGAAACCCAGACTCATCACAGTTGTACATTTGTCTGGGTTTCTCCCTCAACCCGCTCTCCTCCAGAATCTTCTCATACAGGTCTGGAAAAAATTAAGAGACCACTGCACCTTTTTCTTTCCTTTCCAAAAAAGTTTAAAAGGTAAGTTTTGAGTGAGGAACAGAAGCGTTCAATTTGCAGTGGTCTCTTAATTTTAAATGTCAACTACCTAGCCGACATTCACCTCATATTCCTAATGGCAAAATGTTGTGCCGCGAAAAAAAAGAAGTCAAGCACAGATTAAGAGCAAAGTATGACATGGATTCTAAGAGAAGACTTATTTTTGGAATGGATTTTGAAAGGGGACAAAATACAAAAAACAGAAGAGGATTAACATGAACATTGACATCGGCATTGTTTGTGATGTGCACACCCACTCTGTGACAAAATGGCCATTAAGAATTTATAAATGTTTGAATGAAAAGAGCCAAATAAAAGAATGTATTGAATTCATTAATGATTTTATTTCCATATTGATTTCATTTTGACTCCTTTGGTCCTCCATAATTGATTGAGCCTAAGTTTGATACCCACTTTAAAAAAAGGATAAGGCCATCAGTTCTCCAATCCTGTTGTTACATCTACCCCTGCCATGCCCTCTACTTCTCATCCTGTGTCTCCCAAAACCTGCCACCACTCCCCCAGTGCTCTTCCCCTCTCTATGGTGATTGTGTGAATGGAGACAGGTGTGCTGGAAGCAGAGCATATCCACCAGCTACAACCTGTTCAATAATCAAGACCTCTACAAATACTCAGCCCTGCCACTTCCACGCTGTCAGATCGTAGCCTCTGCCCAGTCAGTCTATGTTTCAAGCTGTTTATGTGACTAAATCTAATCTTGATCTCCTGTTGTGCCAGTTTCCTCAAGCCTGAGGCTGTCTTGCGCTCCACTGCAGATCTGTCTGCTCTGTCTCTGGTCCCTGTTTCCAGTTCCTCGTCTCCACCGATTCCCTGCTTCACTGCCCTGGACCTCCGCTCTACTGCTTCCTCTGATTCCACTACAGACCTGCTTTCCCAGCCCCTGCTCCCTGCCTTCCAATAAATACCTTAGTTCCCTCATCCCTCTCTGAGTCTGTATTTGGGTTGACCTGCTCCGGTCCACGTAACAGAAACACTGGATAGGAGTGTCTGGATCTGTTGTGCTGCCGCTCGTTTGATCACGTCACACTTATTTAAATTCTGTCAAATCAGTAAGCTGAAATCAACAGAAAACATATGGGATTTACATGTTTCATTGTCAACGGTAAAGGTCAATGAGAATTCAAATTTCATAACTCTGATACATCCACTATTTTTGTGATGATTTAGAATAAAAAACAATGAACTACCAATTGTATAATATGTATATTTTACCTAAATAATATACAGCTCCAGAAAAAATTAAGAGACCACTGCACCTTTTTCTTTCCTTTCCAAAAAAGTGGAAAAGGAAAGTTAAGGCCTCTGTATAGGCCTAGCTAAACAGCTCTTGAATTTGAATTTACTACGATGGCATCATCCGTAGATCTATTGGGGCGGTATGCAAATTGAAAGGGGTCCAAGGTATCAGGAAGGATGGAGCAGATGATCTGCTAGCTGATCCCCTGAGGACACGGCCTGGAGTGCCATCTGGCCCTGGTCACTTCCGAGGGTTCCCTTTTTTAAAAACTCTCCTCACGTTAGCCGTGGTTAGGGACAGAGTGTAGTCGTCCTGGTCCTCATCAAGCCCCCCTGAAGGAATTGTGTTGGTCACCTCAAACAGTGCATAGAAGGTGTTGAGCTCGTCAGGGAGGGAGGCGGCGGGCCGGGCATCACTGCTATTCCTCCCTTTGTTTTCTGTGATGTGTGGCAGTCCTCCCCATGTGCGTCTGGGGTCAGAGCTGTGGTAGTTAGACTCCAACTTATCCCTGTATTCTCTTTTTCCATCCCGGATAGCATACAAATATAGATATGACCTATGGAAGCTATATTCTCTTCTGCTATATTTTGTAGCCAGTTGCAGTATTTAGAGACACGGTATACATCAGCTGACCTCTCATGATGTACTGCTGTTTGTTTTTTGTTCTTGAAGCTCTTTGAGATTCTGTGACAACTGTTGTATAAGCACCTTCCTTCATATATTACAATGAAACATACTATCAAGATTACACAGATATAGGAAATTAGATTTCACCTCAAATGCTTTTATGAATACAGACCCAGATCTACTTACTGTAGATTAGTGAGTTATTTTGTTTCAATGCACATACGTGCATATATCATCTACATAAAAGTTGCATACAGTAACCTAATAAATTGTTATACAAACGTAATTGCTTTGGAATAGCTTTTGCATTTGGAATGCAAATAATATAATTGATTTTAGTGAAAGGACACTTATTGTTTTTTTTTCATGTTGGCTGTGCTCTTTGGGGGAGTTAACAAGGCTTCAAATTATGTGACAAGAAGTCAAAATGATATGCAAATGAAATGAACAAGCTAAAGTTGTTTGCATTCATAAAGAGCCATTATTTGTTGATGATTACACAGAGACACCCATCATTTAATCTCCTTACATCATTACACATCATTACACATATTCTAATTCTTGGAATTAGAATTCTAATTCTCAACCACTTTAGATCACATGATGATGTGCCATGTGACATCATAATCAAACATTCCATTAAACAATACAGTAAAGAAATCTGTCAGAAAACAGTCTCAGAACTCAACTATCTTCTCAGCGTGTGCATATTGTTATATTTATAAGAATTTTTTGCTTCTTTCATTATGACTTCCCGATTTTTTATGGCATTTTGCTTCCTTACCATATTCGCAGCCATCAAGTTGGAAAATCCGTATTATCAAGACTTCTTGGACACCTTAATGCCTCCCATGATACCCAAACAGTGGGCCAGCACCCCACCCCTGCAGGGTGACTTCTTTACCGATCTGGGCCATGCTGTTGTTAGGCTTTCAGAGACCATAGGTAACATCACATCTAGATCAGTGAACCTCCAGAGAACCAGAGAGGTCCAGGAAACACATTTAACTGGTGCCCAGGAACCTTTGCCAACCCCTGCTGTTGTCCTCCAGGAACCTGTCCCAACAACCAGTGTGGTCCAGCAGGAACCTCTCCTGACACCCAGAATTGTTCATAAGAAGCCCAGCTCAGCACCTGGTGTGGTCCAGCCACAGACGAGGTCATACTGGTTGTGTGGGATGAATAAAACCCAACAAGTGAGAACCAAGGTGGCCCTGATTCAACCCCCAGCTGGAAGACTGTCTCAGGCCCCACCAAGGTTCTGGTCCCACATTTGGATCGGGGATCTGGTCATCCAGGAGGACATTATCTCTGTGTGGGATGGCTTTTATGAAAGACTGATTGATCTGACTACCATAATGAAGCCCCACCATGAGAGAACCAGGGAGCTCTTGGTAGGGAATGAAACAACTGATTTTGTATTAGGATCCCTAGAAGCTGAAAACATAACATCAGCTAATCTTCCTAAACCTCTGGACACGGAAACGCTGATCCAGATGACCCAGGAAACCCTGATCCAGACGACCCAGGAAACCCTGATCCAGATGACCCAGGAACACCAGACCCATGTGACCCATGAACCCCTGACCCAGGAACACCAGACCCATGTGACCCATGAACCCCTGACCCAGGAACACCAGACCCATGTGACCTATGAACCCCAGACCCAGTTGAACCAGGAACACCAGACCCATTTGACCCATGAACACCAGACCCATGTGACCCAGGAACACCAGACCCAGATGACCCATGAACCCCTGACCCAGGTGACCCATGAACCCCTGACCCAGGTGACCCAGGTACCTCTTACCCAGGGTCCTCTGGCACAGGAACCAATGAACATTGAATCACTGACCCAGGAAGCTCTGGACATGGAAGGCAGTGGGTGGAAGGTCTGGAGTATCTTACTTGGCGCCTGCCTGCTAGGGACCTTGTGTCTTAGGAAGATCGCCCTCAAGAGGCCTTTACGGGTATGTTGAAGCACTATGAAAGAGCACAGTCAGTCAAGGACATTTTCTTAACTACAAATAATAAATACACAAGCATTACTATAATGGTAACATGGTCTAACTTTTTACTTGTTTGTTTCCTCTCCGTAGAAACCCAAGAAAGCCCTCCCTCATAAGGCAAAGAAGAAATGCCGGAAAGACTGTTAATTCTTCTTTAATGTTGTCATAGTCAGAATGTCTGATTAGACACTAATAAGATCAAGGCAGCTGGCTGTCAAAACTTGAGTTAATTAATACATATTTTACATCTGAATTATGGTGTTTTCTTTCTGACTATACGATATATTGTTTTTTAGAGAAATGAGTACATGTTTTTGTTTATATTTTCAACTTGTTGGATTTCATTATAAATAGAAATTCAATAGCATAAAAGTATCATACAGTGTAATATGAAGTGTCATTCAATATCCAATGAGATTTCAAATCTACAGTTTTTGAAACTATAAAGCAAACACAGGGGGAAATCCAACTGAAAGCCTATCCTCCTGAAGATCTTTGTTCCCATGCAGTCTCCTTCACCCCTGGATATACCCCCTACACTCACTCATGCTGTTTGTATTATTAAGACACAGTCTCCGTTAGTTCATCTCTCCCAGACAATCCTTGAACACCGTTTTTATAGAAAAACAATTAGAATGTTATTAAAAACCCATGTGCATTTTAAAGGGCCTGTTAGAAAAGTAATATAAATCAAATGTGAGAGGCTGTATCTGAAAGAGGATCACTTGATATATCACTTGATGATATCAGTCTAAGATGAGATTTCCTACACATATTTAAAATAATACATTTGAAGTTATTTTAATAGTTTACTGTGAGTAGTAATTAGTGATTAAATGATGTTTAATTAATTATTTTTTTGCGTTACTAATACATTTGGAGAGTGCAAAATGTTTGTTAAAGGTATTTGACAAGAGGAATAAGTAACAAATAAAATAACAATTCAATTACAGTAGCTTACTGTAAGATAAAGAAGTCATTATTACTTTACTGTTTATTTTGTCATTTTGCCAGCCTGCAGCTTATCGCTATACTTGCTCGGCAATTCCATTCACAACACTATGTTCAATCACTTACCTCAGAACAACTGAAACCCAACAAGCACATACGATGTTAAACTTTGCCTAATTTGACACTGATTGCTTTCATCACATTCCTCGAGGCATACATTTATAACTTAAAGGTTCAGTCTGAGAATATTTCACTGTGAGAATATTTTTTTTATTTTTTTCCGGGCATCATTATTATTATACGTTTTTGTTTCCTAACGGTGTACTGCAGCTGCGAATAAAAGTTTCTGAATTACCTACATACCTGCATGGCTCCTAAAATACAGTCCGATATTTATCTTACTTCGTTACAGTAGATGAACACAGTGTGATTTATCAAAGACATAAAAATGTTTACTTTCACGTCTTTATTGAACACGTCTGTTTAACTGAAACAGCGTAGGCTGGGACAGCATGTGAACCTCTAGGATAATGACTTCCACAGTTGGTAAAAGGAGTCATGTGGTCCAATCATTGACATGACATTTAGAATGACTTTAGATCGGTAGATCGTTTTGATTTAACATTTTGAAAAGATTCCTATTGAACTCCTGCTGTTGCTGACTTGCTATAAAATATAAAGGGGATCCTGTATACAAAAGTTGGAAGCTGAAGTAAGAAAAAAGATGACCACAAAAGGAGGCGTAAGCTTCGAGTAGCAGGTGTTAAATAGTGATTTGAAATGGGACTTTTTTAGAAAGGAAAGAAAAAGGTGCAGTGGTCTCTTAATTTCTTCCGGAGCTGTAGATGTAGAGAGGACCAGTAAACCACACTGTAAAAGTCAGAGCGATGAGTGTTGACAAGTGAACTGGTGGAAAAATTGGATGGATGTGTGTGAAATTGCATTACAGTCATTTAGGAGCATCTTAGTAGCAAACCTATAGACTACATATCCGTAGCATCACTGGCAGGATGGTCATTTTTTAAGGGTATACTTGACAGCAATAGTGATGGAAGCCTGGTTGCAAAAAAAAAAACAATTCTGGATTTTACTGCAGTCTTGAGTAATATGGGTATTGAGTAATATGGGTATTGAATGTACGTGAGTACTTAAGCCATATACCAGGTGTTTGGAGGTTTTGCCATACTCTAATTCAGTCCCATTCAAGGTGACGTTAATGCGGCAGGCAGATTAGGGGATAGAGTTTGTCAGATATTAATAAAGGAAAGACTCACTGGCATGAACGTGGGTGTGGGAGTTAAAAAACAAGCGCTAATTTTCAAGCATTGATTATTTTCTGTCGTACTGAGTGTATAGTTCATATGACACCAGTACTACTTTTAGGCGCTTGTAATCGTACTGCAAATCAACTAAGAATAGAAAAATGAAAGTGCACTGGTTATTTAATTTTTTCCCCCAGATGCTATACTTTGTTTTTCATCAGCGTGATTAATCGTGTTTTCCAACTCACCCCCTACGGAGATGCAGTGTGCATGTGGTGGTTTTGCTGGTGGTTAGGATGAGAATGGATGACTGATTCTAAAGAAATGCCCTATGTCTATTTTTAGACCGTGTGACTCATCTTTTCAAATAATTCAACACACGCTCGCTTGCTCGTACGCACATACTCACAGACAGGTTTCAGAAGACGTCAGAGGCACCTGCCTGCCTGTCAAGAGATGAGGAAAGCGGCATTGCTGATAGGCTGAAGTGTGCAACAGCTGAGCCAAGTTGTACCATAGGCAGACAGTGAGGCACCCCACAGGTATCATTTCCTTCTCCCTCTCTTCTCTTTCTCTCAATTAACAGGTTGACCTGAAACATATGAGACAAGTCCTGCTGTTACACTACCAAAGGCAAACCTGTGTTTGTGGTGTCAAAGTGGAAAATGGGATCACTGATGGGATCATAATGATTAATGAAACACACAAATGTTTAGTGGCTTGCAAAAAAACTCAAACCCCTGATCAGTCTAAATTAAAGTGGCTCTCAAAAGTATTCATCCAACATTTTGTTTTACAGCATGAAGTCAATCAAACAAATGTATTTTATGAAGACCTTTTTACATCAGCAGTTGTCACAAAGTGCTTTTACAAAACACCTTGCCTGAAACCCCAAAGAGCAACAATACCCCAAAGAGATATTTGCTTGAAATAAGTGAAATAATCTGCCACTGGAACAAGACACATTACTTGTTATTCAAGGCATATTTTGTAAAACCAAGCGCTATCATCTAATACAACTTAAGCTTGTTAAGAAAAATGAACATTATTTAAAGAATGGTTAGATTTGTAACCTGAAAACAAGATAAACATACTTGACAAGACATATTTTTTGCAGTGCAGGGACCTTTGGCAAACATCAATTTCCCAACATATTTCTTTCAACATCTAAATTGGATTGAATTCTGGGCTTTGACTGGCCACTCCAGGACATTGACCTTTTTGTTTGCAAGCCACTCCAGTGTGGCTTTGGCTGTAAGTTAGGGGTTGATGTCCTGCTGGAAGATAAATCTTCTCCCAAGTCTTGCAGAGTTTTCTTTCAGGATTTTGCTGTACTTTTCTGTATCTTCCCAAGCTTTTCAAGCTTAATGGTGCCACTGCCATGCTTCACACTCAATGGTGTTCTCAGGATGTACGGTGTTAGGCTTGAAACCAATGGTGCTTACTGTCGAGGCCATAAAGCTCTCTTTTGGTCTCATCAGACACATAGAATGTTCTTCCATTTTTCTAAAGGCTCCCACATGCCTTCTATCAAACACTAGCCAACATTTGATGTGAGGTATATTCTTTTTGCCACTCTCCCATTCTAGACACTTTTGTGAAGCTTCAGTGCTATTGTTGCGGGATGCACAGTGTCTCCCAGATCCGCCTTGGAAGACTGCAATTCCTTCAGAGTTGCCATGGGGGTGGTCTCTCTTACAAAAGCCCACCTTGCCTGGATCCTTTTCAAGACGGCCTGTTCTAGACTGATTCCCAATTTTCAAGAGCTGGATTCTCGGGCCCTTAAAACCATAGCCAGAATCAAAGGCTTGGTGTCCCAAAAAGACCAAGAGAAGCTCATCCATGCTTTTATCTCTAGTAGGGTTGACTACTGTAATGGCCTCTTACCTGGACTCCCGAAAAAGACTGTAAAACAGCTGCAGCTCATTCAGAATGCGGCTGCTAGAATGTTAACCAGGACCAAGAGAACAGAGCACATCACTCCGGTTTTTAAATCTTTACATTGGCTTCCAGTCAGTTACAGAATAGATTTCAAAGTGGTGCTTTTAGTTTATATATCTCTGAATGGTTTAGGACCCGAATACATTTCTGATATGTTTGAGGAATATAAACCGAGCAGGGCTCTTAGATCCATGAAGACAGGTCAGCTAGTAGAGCCCAGAGCCCAAACTAAACATGGAGAAGCTGCGTTTAGCACTTATGCTGTACACAACTGGAATAAACTACCAGAAGATCTTAGACGTGCCCCAAACGTATCCGTTTTTAAATCCAGGTTAAAAACACTACTCTTTTCACGTGCCTACGACTGAGCACTTAAACTTAACCACACTGTTTAGCCTTATAGCTTCCTATGTTTTTATCCCATTTTTAATCTTTATGTTTTCTTATTGCATTTTTATTGTTATGATGTTTTCATTTGTTTTGATGTTTTCATTTGACTATTTGTTTTTATGTTATTGTATTTTTATATAGTTTTTATTTTATTTTTCTTTGTAAAGCACATTGAATTGCTTTGATGTATGAATTGTGCTATATAAATAAACTTGCTTGCTTGCATATTGTTACGATTTCCTAATAATGGACTTTACTGTGCTATGAATAATATTCAGTACCTTGTACCTTGTACATTGTATTTTATCCAACCTCTGATTTGTGCCTTTGAATAAACATATTCAGGATTTACTCTTAATATTTTTTTATGTAGTTTTTTTTTGTTAGGATTTGTACAAACTAACTGTAAGACCTCCCGGAGACAGGTGTATTTAACTTGCAGTCAGGTGAAATTGGAGGAAATTCACTTTTCAATGACTTTAGGAAAAATTCAGTGTTGTACAGTATCCAATTCAAAGCCTGGTTCTTAATCCCAATGAAAATCAATAGCAATATAAAAAAAATACTCAAGCGTCAAACTAACCTGGAAGAAATGTGCTAAGAATGGATCCAAATCACTCCGACACTTTGTGTAAAACTAGCTGTCACATCCTTGCGCGGCAGGCCTGTCGTGCCAGTGAGATCCAGCGCCCTCACCTGGAACACAGACATCCATCCTCATTATCGTCGTCACCTGTGTTCCCGCTCTCAGACCCTATTTAAATTCCTTCTTCTCTGACGTGTCTTGTCGGGTTATCATAACTGGCTTTAATTTCCACCTGTTGCGTTTGTTCTAGTTTCGTCACTTAGTTTTAAGTATAATTCTCTGTTCTCCCAGCATATGCGTTACAGCTTATCCTGGTACTATCTTACCCAAAAACACTTTTATTGCAGCAAAAGGTGGCTCAAACAATTATTCATGTGTGGGGGTTGAGTACTTATGTATGGAACCTATTACCGTTTTTTTGCTGAATACTTTTGCAAGACACTGTATATACTGTGTAAATGGGGGGGGGTGTCATACTAAAAGTAATACTGTCTGTAAAGAGACACGTGGCAGGGCGGTGCAAGAGAGTTCAGCTAGGACAACTTCTGACTTCTGGGTTTACTAGCCTATCAGTAAGGTTATGTGAACTGGCCAAGACAAAATGATCCCAACATTCTGAAAAAAAGAACACATGGACTGGTAAATGCCTCTTGGGTGCATGAGGCTGAGTTGTGGCTTTGGTAATTAGAATGTTTGTTGTTCTTAGCATTGCTGAAGAAGAAAAGGCAAGGGAATGGACCTATTCTATGGTCTTAGGTCAGATGTAGCACTCTAGAAAGACATTTGGATTAAAAGGAGTTTGTCAAATGAAATAAAATGCTGTTAACGCAAGTAATCGCATGGAATTGAACACTGGGACAAGGTTATTGATAAACAATGCCGGATAGATACCAACTGTGAAGGTTTGTGTTTTAGATGTATTTGCCCTAAAATGAGACAAACAATGTATTACTTGACCAAGGTGGACAGGTATACAACCTGAAGTAAAAACCCTTTAATGCTACACAAAACTATATGGTGGGAAACTTGTGACTATTTCTCGATAGTATTTTGGAAATGTTGGTAAGAGGGCTTGTGGCTAATCAAGAGAGCTATGTGTGTGTGTGTATATCTGTAATCCATAGAATATATGTTTGACGTATCCTTCTCTTTTCTGGCAATTTTATTTATATAAATTTGAGCCTTATCAGTTTAGTTCAGGCACTCCCAATCCCACCAACAAATCGCACAGATGGTTAGTGTGTATGTTTGCCTGTGTGTGGGTGTGTGTGTGCATGCACAGTATGCTAAGCAGTGCTGGAAGCAGTGGACTATATGGGCTGCACCTGTCCTCTGACATAAAACATCAATGTATCAGGGATCATACTTTTCTTTTATCGCTTTCAACCCCTTGGGTGCTGTAAGTAGCCTAGCTTTTAGAGTATCTGACCAGTAAACTCTGTCCCTGAGCTAGGTACCTAATTCCAATCGCTTCCAGATCATTCCTTTACATGAATGTTCTGAAGTGAAATAAATGAAATGCTCTGGGCATGAGTCAGTCCTGATACACTAACGTCTGCAGCTCTGTTACTAATTCTCAATAACAGAGAAGTTTTCTTGTCACGGTTTGTGTAGGGTAGGAAGTAGTTGCCGGCAGGTTGGTAGGTCCACAGGCCAAAAGACAGATTTATTCAACCAAAAACAGAGTAAACAAAAAGGAGCTGCACACAAAACGACCGGCATCTCAGGACGCACAATAACTGACAACATATCGACAGGAAGGGCAATTTAAATAGGATCCCCAATTGGAGGCGACAAAGAACACCTGCCTACATTTGGGGAGAACAAAAAAAACAACCATTTCTGTCACATCCTTACTATGGCCCACAGCCCAGTACAGAGATAGCTAGGGACACTGCCAGGACGTGCCAGTGTCCACCCCCTGTCGGGGGGGGGGGGGGGGGGGGGG
>JACXGI010012942.1:10888-21844 GCA_016801175.1 Esox masquinongy | reverse complement strand
TATACTGACAGTGCTGGTATTTACAGTGTATCATTGTGTCGTGTTTATACTGACAGTGCTGGTATTTAGTGTATCATTGTGTCGTGTATATACTGACAGTGCTGGTTCATGAGCATTCGCGTGGAGATGCGGCTCATGTAGAAGCGGTCCAGGAAGTACTGGATGTTCTGATTGGTCACAGGGTCAGAGCCAAAGGCGTCCTTGTACTCCACCACCCCCTGGGCCATGGTCGGAACCACGCTGTTGTGGCGGTTCCGGATGTTCACCAGGGTACCAGTAAACCTGAGGGGAGAGACAGGTGGTTCTTCAGGCAGGAGTAACACCTCCCAACCTAGAACCCTATTTGAAGGTCAGGGACTCATTCCCCCTCAGGAGAAGAATAAAGTAGCTACAGTATATCAATAATCATTCATTAATTTACTAGGTTGATACTAGCTCAAAATAGTAGCGCTGTAATTTTGTATGCAGCACAGTTATGGTAGAAATATAGCTCGCAATTATGAAAATCAAATTAAATGCCAATAATGTTTCACAGGCAGTTCAAATGTAGAACATACTGGAATAAACTTCACAGTCATCAAATACTGCTATGCATTAAATGGATAAGCCAATCCAAGATGTAGTATTTAAAAACGCCATGGTATCATCAGACTTACAGTAAGAGTTAGTTAATAACAGGCAGAGAGTAAAGGACATGCTTACCGGAATTACCTGTGACTCCATTTAGCCAGTCCATCTAATGAAAGTTACTGAGGAATAGCAAGACACACGTCATAACTGCTACATGTGACAGGGTGAGATGAACTTACTTCTTCAGGACCTTTTCATCATCGGGATCTTTTTCCAAGAAGCCCACCAGCTCCATCAGACTTGTTGCATACCTGTTGGAATACAACACAGAACCCAGGATAGCTTACACAGGGAAACAGATCACAGAACCCAGGCTAGCTTACACAGGGAAAGATATCACAGAACCCAGGCTAGTTTCACAGGGAAATTGATCACAGAACCCTGGCTCGTTTACACGAGAAACTAGATCCCAGAACCCAGGCTAACTTACCCAGGGAAATACACAACAGAGAAGCCAGGCTATTTTACACACTGAAATAATGGTGCTGCTTTCAACTAAATATTATATATACAGAACATTTATAGAACATTTTATAGAACAGCTTTATAGAACATTTATAAAGAGTATTCTTATAGATACAGTTTGTGCTGGATGTGTAAACCTCCAATTTTAGGCTGGATGTGTAATATATGTTGTTTATATGTGCATAATCAGTAGAAACACTATCATTCCTCAGTTTACCACAAAATTCCAAGTTTGAAAGCGATTGGTTTTGATGGGCACCAATCATACATACATTACATACATTTCATTTTCAGGGACAAGTTTTATCTAGACAGCAACACTTTTAAATCACTGGCCAAAAATTCAGGAATGCAGCTTTCAGGCATTCATAGAGCATTAATAAGCAAAATACTTAGGAGTGTAGCTCAACATTAGCTTATGAACCATTTATAAAGTATCTAACCGTTATAAGCACTTCTTTCTTTTCACATTTCACGTTTGACTCCTACGCTACCCTTTGACTCCTGTAGTTCCCCTTTTGAAAATCTCACAGTTCTATTTTGGAACAGAGTCGGACTGTCTAGTGGAGAAAATGAGAACCACGCATTGTACTTAAGCCTTTCAGCAGCCTACATATTAGCATACTAGCGAGTTTGTTAAGAGGAGTAACAATTAAGTTCTACTAATGAGTCTGTGAATTTGCAGGCTATATTTTACCGAGCTCTGTGCCTTGCACAGATGGAGTCAGGAGAACTAGGTGAGAGGTGACAGTGTGGCTGACTTTGTTTTCAAACTCTGCTCACCAACTGACCTTCAGCTTTCCCCACTCTGCTAACAAAGTTGCCGTTCAGCCACTGAAGTGACTGAACAACAGCCGCAAGTTTCCGGACGTTTATGTAACATTTGTGGTCACAAACAACACTACGTCAGGACCATTAAATCTTCCTTGCCAATTCAAAAAGTGAGTTGGAAAAGCCAGACAGGCTTTATATTCCTCAGCCATACTGCTGCATTGTCAAACAGTTGGGGACATGGTTCTGTATTGATCTCCTATCAAAAAGGTAGTCACAGAAATTCAACTGTGTTGTACTTGTCCTGACATTACACATTAACTAGCCGGTGGTAATACCTAACAAGTACCACATAATTCCTCAGAAATGTGACACTTGCAAGCTGCCCATTTCACTAAATGACAAATACCTCTATGACAGTCCTTCATAAATGAATAGCGACTTGACACACACTGTTTTCATTACGACTGATGACCCTGCCTCTTACTGGGAGGACACATGACTTACCAGTCCGTCTCTCTGTACCTGTGAACAGCTCACCTGACAGACGTGGGACAGGGAAAGCTGAAAGCTAAAATTTGTTTTTTTTTGGGGGGGGGGGCATCTCCGGGAATATCAAGAGGTTGTGTGATGGTTCCCCAGGACGTTCTTGTCACCTGCTGCACACCGTATGACACACGCATAACAGGTGAGCAGTTAATAGGTCAATAAAGGACCAATCACCTGAGGTTTGCCACAGGTAATGTTGACCAGTGCAATAGACGTAGTCAAAATAATACTGCCACACATCGTCAAAAAAATACGATCACAAAAAATAGCTTCATCACGTTCAATGGACAACCTAAATAATAGAGGTCAAGGCCATGGGGGTCAAGAAAATGTACACTCTTGCCATCACCTACTTCGCAGCATTCAACCTTTTTCACCATCAGTCCATTCAAGGGACGCAAATCAGTTTATAAAATGCCGTAACCCTGTATCAGTAGTTGGATATTCAACCCTGTATCAGTAGTTGAATATTCAACCCTGTATCAGTAGTTGAATATTCAACCCTGTATCAGTAGTTGGATATTCAACCCTGTATCAGTAGTTGGATACTCAACCCTGTATCAGTAGTTGGATACTCAACCCTGTATCAGTAGTTGGATACTCAACCCTGTATCAGTAGTTGGATATTCAACCCTGTATCAGTAGTTGGATATTCAACCCTGTATCAGTAGTTGGATATTCAACCCTGTATCAGTAGTTGGATACTCAACCCTGTATCAGTAGTTGGATATTCAACCCTGTATCAGTAGTTGGATATTCAACCCTGTATCAGTAGTTGGATATTCAACCCTGTATCAGTAGTTGGATATTCAACCCTGTATCAGTAGTTGGATATTCAACTCTGTCTATGCGGCCACACAGACAATTCAGCATGTTCAGCGGAGACGTGGAGTTTTACGCGGCGTTGAAATTGCACACTCAAAACTTGCAGAAGACTTGTGGAAAGCACGCGTCTCGTGTCTGTCTGCAAAGCCCAGGAAAGGGGAGTGGACGAGATACAGGGAGGGCCGTGGTCAAGGGCCGGGGTCAAAAGAGCAAATGTACCAGCTCTGCAGCAACTGTAGTGAAGGGGTGCCGAGGAGCTTGTCAGGGAGGAAGTCGATCTCCTTCATTATGTTGGCCAGCCGGACAGGAAGCTCCTGACGCAGGAAGACGAAAGATGTCTTCTCGCAGGCGTTGGACGAGCCTGTAATCATATGACACATACACACAGGAACACACACATTACAGACTGTAAACTACAGACAGTAAACTACAGACAGTAGCAAAACATCACCCAACATATAACCCAGGTCAATGTACATCTTGGACCAGTCCAGGTTGCTCCTCTTTTCAGGGATATGATGCTTCCTGGGAATCTCAAGTCAGAAGGCCAAACAGTACATTGAATGTTTTTGAGAAGAGAAGAATTCTCAGCCAATGTGACGATACTTTGTTGGTTTACTATGGCAGCAGGTTCACAGTATGTCACAGTAAAGTTTCAGTGGAGCTCATCTGTTTCTGAAGAAACATACTGTTTACAGTACACTGGGAATGGACAACAGTCACTGTACCACAACAAACAGTGTATAGCTACTTGCATGCATGTAACAACTAGCACGTGTTTTGCATTCATCTATGCGTTCATGCATTCAATTAAAGTTCAGGAATACTATGACAGTACAGCGTAAACTTACCAAAATCTATGAATTGCTTCATTGACAGCGGCGAGGGTGAGAACTTGGAAAACCTATCCACTAGTGCTTGTTTAGGGATGGAACTGCTCCTTAGCAAAAACTGAGTGAACTTCATGTTTGTAGCAAATTCAATTCCGGAGATCAAATGATTGTTTCAGTCCGGCAAGGTGCCCTTTCTTGTCACCAGTATGGTCCAGTCTCGCAGAAGCTAGCTGGCTAATGTGCTAGCAACCAAGGGCAATATGAATGCGTTATATTGATATTTTCAGAAACATTGTCAATGAAACACAACCAATTCCCCGAGCATTGCCCAATGTCTTTGCATTTCTTAAACCTTCAGTTAATTACGATAATCCAGCATAGACGAATGCACTTCCCAAGACCGACCTCTGATGAGCTGTTGTTGATGAACCGAGGATTTGATAGACATGACGTTCGACCAATAAAAGAGAACTATCCTAGTTTTAGGGTGGGGGTTTATCTATTTCATTTGTTTCATTCTCTTTACTTGTCGCCGAGCGCCTTGAGAAAGAAAAAACACACGAAAACAAAAAATATATATAAATTCCAAAGGTCGTGTTTTTTATTCTTTTATATAGACACGAAAAAATATATGTTTACAAATGTGAATATGGTGAGAACCCCGTATCCCTGTACGTTTCTCTCAATAGTCTGTAGATGGCGACACAGTAACAGCCAAATTAAAGCGGGACGTGGTAGGCTACCGACTGCGTCTATTGCAAAATGAGCAAAGGAGGTGGGATTTCCACGGCGGCCTTTCTGATATTCTGGAGGGGTGCTCAGTAGGGATGCAGCATCATGCACCTGTTTTATCGTCTATTTAGGTTATCTGGCGCGAATATGTTTAATTTTAGCCGTTGACAATATTATAATCTGAACTGAAACTACTTAATTTTACATAGATCCGAGCTTTGTTGTTCAAATAAAATTACAGCAGGATACACAATGTGGTGATTTTGCCGGGGTTGTGTAGCTGCGGCGTGATACAGCATCTTTGCGAGTGACACATCATAATCATCATCATCACCATCATCATCGCTAGGGAAAGGAAACATCAGGTATGGCCAGTCTTTACAAGACAATGTAACGATTCATTGAATGCATTTCTAGCATGTGTCTCAGTTCTGTGTGCATAATTGCGATTTTTGCTTGGCGTTTACGTGCGTGGCTCTCCCTCTAGGGAAGACGAGGCGCATCGGTAAATGACGTCATTGTCAATGACACCAACATACTTTACCTTTCCTCACCACAGTGTAATATAAAGATCCTTTATATGTGTTAAAGGGACATAACTCCGTTTTTGCTCTCCCCAGGCTACGTCCTAAGGGCGTGGAGTAGTGACATGTTTGTCAGTGTCTGTTCTCGTGCCTATTTGTGTCTGTTCTTATAAATTGTATTGTTTTGTGTCACGTATTTAAATAAAAGCTTTACGTTATTTCATGCTCCACATTTTGTTCACGACGTATTTTACTTAAATTCTTATTTTAATTATGTGTTGTCTTCCCTCCTGTGCTAAGCTCACTTATGAAAAGACATTCGTCTATCTAAATTACGTTATAATTTGCTAGAACGCAAAGCACTTCATGCAGTGTTTCCGACACAAACCTGGCTGTTTTTGGGAGTGAATGGATGCAATGCCATGTCATTGCCTTGCTAATGATGTCATTGTCCTATAACTATACATCAATATCCGGGTTTTAAACAAGTGTCAACCAATTAGCCACCTTCATCAGTAATTACCATACTGATACATTCACAGAAGATGGTGCCGCATTCATCTCCTGCAGTAGTATTGATTCTGGTTGTCCAAAGCCCAAAACAGAGAGCAATGTAACAACCCAAAGCCACACCCAGTAGCAGTTGTCTAGTATAGTGCAGAACAGGGTGCCTACTGATCTCTATGTGACATCCGTTCTCTACCGGCTCCATAGGACCCAATGGCGGACAAAAGTGACCTGAAAGCCGAGTTGGAGCGCAAAAAACAGCGCCTGGCACAGATTAGGGAGGAGAAGAAGAGGAAGGAGGAAGAGAGAAAGAAGAAAGAGGTAAGGAAGAGAAAAGTGAGTAGTTTTTAAGCTCATCCCTGTTTCTCAAATAAAAATAGCGTGTGTGTGTTGTGTGTGTGTGTGTGTGTGTGTCTGTCTGTCTGTCTGTCTGTCTGTCTGATGTTGTTCTGGGCAGAGGCCAGGGAGGTGCTGATTCTAGAGGTGGGCAGCTCTTTTGACCGCCACAGAGAGCAGACCTTTGCTTGCAATATGCTTTGGTTGTAAACTTAAACAGGCCCAAACTCAGGGGGTGCTGATATATGAGGGACCGGGCCATGCGCAGAAACACGGACATGGCCTCAAGTGGCAACCCCTTGATAAGTCGAGGTACTGCCCTGCATCAGCGGTCAGAGGTGGCTTCAAGGTGTGAAGGAGGTGTTATCGGTACCCCTTGGGGCCCTCGGGAGGAGACACCGTAGGAGTCTTTGAAGTTGTTTTTTAATGGCGTTTCTTTTGTGGCCGGGGCTTCATACAGACAGAGACCCAGCAGAAAGCTGAAGTAGCGCCAGTGGACTCAGACTTGGATCGGAAGCGTAGGGAGACAGAGGCTCTCCTGCAGAGCATTGGCATCTCTCCAGAACCGCCACTAGGTAAACACGCACACACACACGCACACACACACACACACACACACACGCACACACACACACGCACATTGCACAGCTCATGTTTAGGGGGAAGCTCCTGACTCTGGTAAATTGTAGGCAGTGAGTTGTAATGGAAGGAACGTCTGTTCTGTTATGGTTGGATCGCATGCAACAGCAGCATGAACTCGCCCGTTTTTCTTTCACCCATCTCTTATGTCCAGTGTTTTTTCTGTTTTATTTTTTTACGCATAATCGTTGTTTGTTTCTCAGGTCCACTTTTGGACGTCCACTTCTGCGGTCACAATGTCTGCTGCGAAATACTGTATGGAAATTTCATACTATTCGCTTAGTTTCTCCTGTGCAACTTCATCATCAGTGATGTTCTGCACATTCTCTGTAATTCATTTCTAACAATTTCATCCTGTTCACATTTCATCTTATCTTTTCCACATGTTCATTTCTTTCCTCATAAAAAAGGATTCCAGGAGGGTTTTTTCCCTTCCTATAGAATACACATTTTTGGTTTCAGGTAGAAGACTTTTGAATTACACCTAGGACCCCTACCAACAGAGGGATTTTCACATGGAAAAGGGTTCTACCTGAGAACAAAAATGGTTTTCCTAGACTGGCAAAACTTTTTTTCCAAGGGTGTAGTATTTTATTAGCACCGTATTTATATGCAGGTTTTACTGTGTCCATGACATTAAGGTGAAGATGTTGTAAAGACATTTTCGGATTGAAATGATGGACTTATGAACAGTTGAAAACAGATCTCAGCACCGTCATAATGTATATCTTAAAATGTATATAGCGCCCTCAGAAAGTATTCAGACCCCTTCACTAACTCTACATTTCATTGTGTCATGGACTTCATTTATAATTGATTACATGCATTTGTTTTGCCATCAATCTACACACGATATCCCATAATGACAAAACAAATTTTCAGAAATTTCTGCCAATTTATTGAAAAAGAAAAAACTGAAATATCTTCTGCACATAAGTAAAATCTTCGCCACGACACAACCTTTGCTCAAATGCATCCCTTGTCCTTGATTACCTTGAGTGTCTGGAACTTGATTGGAGAACACTTTGGGCAAATTCACTTGATATGATAAGACTTAGAAAGGCACACACCTGTCTATATAAGGTCCCACACTTCACAGAGCATTTCAGAACAAAAACCAAATCATGAAGTCCAAGGAACTCTCGGTAGACCTCGAGGTAGAATTGTGTCGAGGCATAGATCTGGGGAAGGTTATAAAAAAATTGCTAAAGCATTGAAAGTTTACAGGAAAACAGTGGGCACCATCATTGTGAAATGGAAGAGGTTTGGAACCACCAAGACTCTTCCTGGAGCTGGGTGTAACCGGGCAAGAGGAGGTGAGGGAGGGCCGGGAGAGGACCAAGAACCCGATGACCGCTCTAACAGTGCTTCAGAGTTTCTCTGCAGAGATGGGAGAATCTGCCATTTTGGACAGCCATCTTTCCAGCGCTCCATCAATCAGGTCTTTGTGGTAATGTGACTAGATGGAAGCCACGTCTGAGTTCAGTCTGACAGGGCTTGAGAGGATCTGCAAGGAAGAATGGGCGAGGCTGCCCAAATCCAGGTGCAAATTGGCACAAATCCAGGAGGCAAACACAAGAATCCGCAAAGCTGTGATCGCTGCCAAAGGCACTTCCACAAAGTACTTTAAAAAGGGTCTGAATACTTATGTACATGAAGGCTTGCTTTCACTCTGTGATTGTTGAGTATTGTGTGTAGATTGATGCCAACAAGTAAATAATTTCATCAACTATGAATTAATTCCATAACACAGCAAAATACAGAGAAAGTTAATTGGCCTGAATACTTTCTGAAGGCACTGTACGTCAGTGTTTACCAGTGGTAAAATATATAACAACACCCTTATCGCAACATGACTTTTTGGTTGTACAGTAGTGACCTGTCAGTGAGAGGTTCCAATGACCAGTGAAAGCCATGCTTGCGTTGAATTGAATGGTAAATCAGGAATTCATTTGACTTTCTGTCCTCTTTGTTTTTTTTAATTTTGTTTCAATTCTTTTAATCACTCATTTGCTTTCTGCCATTTCACCCTGTTTTTCATTTCGGGCACTCTCTCTACCTCTGGCATTGCTTGGGTTTACCAGTCCATCCTCTACAGCCTTTAATGTTGGATACGTGTTATTTTCATTATTTAGTCCCGAACCCCATGTCCCCCTCCAAATCAGTGAGCCGACTCAGCACCCCGAGTGAGACAGGAAGTCAGGACTCGACTGACGGAGCTACAGTTGGCAGGTAAGAAGTCACCTTTTATAATATTACTTTACTGCAGCATTTATTCATATATTGTTGAGTAGATTTACTGACCCTAACTAAGGCGAGAGTAACTGGAATATCATGTTAGTATGAGCATTGAACTTATTATTTAACACATCGCTCTGAGAGAAAGCATTGACTGTTTGCAGTATTTTCTATATTATTGCTGAATTTTTGGTTTAATGGCTGTAGGGGCCTTGTGGTTTTATCCCCAGCTTAATTGCACACACAACATGCACTTTGTGGTCTATCAGGGGAAAGTTTTAGATGTAGTTAAAGTGACTTCCTCTTAAAAACTCAGCGTCATAGCTTGCAGCTGAAAGTGTTGATACAGAGTCCAACAATGTCATTCATTTCATCCAGTCATGAGACTGCGGTTGCAAAATTCTCAATAAAATGACAGATTTTCCGGAAATCAGGAACAAAGACAACAATGTTGTTTTGTCTTCATTATGAGCTGCCATTCTGTATATGTATTCATATTAGTCAAAAGTGAGCAAAAGATTGGATGGAGCAATCTGCCCGGGGAGTGACCTTTTACTCGTTTGTCACAAAATAATTTCAATATAGCAGAAAATACATGATTTCGGGCTTTGTGGGTTCTTGCAGCAATTTGTTTTCCATCGGACCTGGATCTGAAATGTCACAACTTGATGTCAAACACTTTGTGGAGAGTGAGCTTGCAGTTGGTTGTTACAGCGCCACCATCTGGCCAGTCACTGTAATTCTGTAGATGTCAGTGGTGCCTGAGCTCACTGAAGACCAAAACACAGTGCCCAGCTCTGTTTCACGGTGGGTGACAACATCCAGAGTCCAGAGTCCACCAACTAAGGTTTTCTGGAAATCCAGGGATTTTTTTGTATTACAGGAATTTTGCAATCCTAAACACAAATCACAACAAAACATCTAATCTGTAATCTGTGAATGACATTCACATTTAGATTTGACTTGCCATTGCCATACCCAGTGGATTTATGCTTAACTTTCCCAAGTTACTTCAGTATCACTGTGTTTTAAATACAAATACAAATGGATACATCTTCAGAGAGCATCCTCTTTGAACCACAACATCCTGTTTGAACCACAACATCCTGTTTGAACCACAACATCCTGTTTGAATCACAACATCTAGTTTGAACCACAACAACCTATTCGAACCACAACATCCTTTTTGAACCACAACATCCTGTTTGAACCACAACATCCTGTTTGAACCACAACATTCTGTTTGAACCACAACATCCTTTTCGAACCACAACATCCTATTCGAACCACAGCATCCTTTTCGAACCACAATATCCTGTTTGAACTACAACATCCTGTTTGAACCAAAACATTTCTTCCGGGTCGTAAACATTCCACAGCACTGGAAGGATCAACACTGATGTGCAGAAATTCTCTCTAACTTCTCTAACACACACACAGACACACACACACACACACACACACACACACACACACACACACACACACAGACAGACAGGCCTGCAATTAAGACCCAGTAATGTACTGTCAGCTACCCAGTGAACCCAGTCTAACGTGACACTAGCTCAGGTCCCTGTCAGTTCTCTCCTCAGGGGGACCACGTTCAGCGGTGTCACGCTGTGGAATGACTGCAACCCATGTGTCATACGCGCTCATGCTCATCTCGTTGCCAAAAACAAAAACCAGCACTGATGACTAAATAGGTCTGTCTGCAATCCGTTGCCTTCTGTATAAGACATCTGTCACGAGAAGGAACCCAAGAACCGCCAGTAGAGTAAAATCTGTCTGGAGATTTGGATTGTGTTGTGTGTGTGTGTGTGTGCCGGACGGTGCGCCGTGGCTCGGCCAAACGCGGTGTGTGTGGCGGACGGAGGCTGCCGGGGGGGGGGGGGGGGGGGGGGGGGGGG